>CAUYUJ010014714.1:162572-165072 GCA_963575745.1 Prorocentrum cordatum
CATGCGTCAACACCACCCAGTTCGGCGCACCCCTCGCACGGTTCGTGGTCCCACAGGGAGCTCCACCGAAGGCCCCAGTGGCACAGGCCGCATGCGCCCGACGCCCAGCTTGGCACACCCCTCACACGGTGCGTGGCCCCATATGGAGCTCCACCGAAAGCGGTACCCACAACGCGGTGTTCGCAAGTGCGCATGGTTTGGTCTGTCGCCAGGATAATATTTGAATATTTATTTCGCAATGTTGGTCATAAGAGCGCCCAAGCTGGCACACTAGACACGCCAGAGAGCCCAAAAGGGCATCAAGAAGCACCTGAGAGACCCACATGAGGGGCTCAACAAAGGGGAACTCGCAGAACTCTTAGGGCCCGACGCCCCAAGATGACCCCGAAACCGCCTTCAGGTCTCCAAGAGGGCCCCAAAGAGGCCCCAGAGAGTCCTCCAAATGGCCCAAGCGGCCTTGCAAGATACCCGAAGAGGAATATAAGAAGACTCTTGTCTAGATCCGCCGCACCCACTTGATTAAAAAAAGAATGTTTGGCGTGCCAGTTGTGTGAGGCCTCTGTGGCCCCTCCATCTGGTTCCAAGTGGCCTTCGGCCGACCCTGCCAGCACCCTGAAGTCAGAATAGTTCGCCTTCAACCTGGCCAAAACGACACACTATTGCCTCCAAGATGGTCCCACGACGCGTCTCAGACGGCGAAGTTGGCCCCATGTCCAGTAGCTTGGCCTGACTCTGGCCCAACGTTTGGCCGCATGGGCGTTTCCAAAGGCAAGGGGCGGCGGTGATTCGCCGTGGCCGTCTTCGATACCACACCAACGTCGCTGGCTAGAAACCACAGCGACGCGCCCATCACCTCAACCTCCCCCCAGGTGTGCCTCCAGCGCCCACGGCTGGCTGTGAGAAAACCGCGGGAATGTACGATCAAGCTTGCGAAGCCCTGGGTTGAATACCAGAGCGAAAAAACAGCCCGAGAGCGGGCATGCTCGCCTGATGCCGCGAAGAGGAAGAATCAGAATCTCGAGGGAGAGTCACAAATTTAGAATTGAGAAGAGGGGCGGGAATAGCAGCAGCAGGAGGAAACTGCAACCAGTCGTCATAGCCCCTCCTCCACCTCTTCATACAATGTCCTGCGTGCTCTGCGCCTCCGCCCAGGGCGGACGGTTGTCGATGATGGCGGCCTGTCGGCCGGGCGATATGCGGTGTCCACCCAAAGCAGACTTCAGTTGCCGCGCAATCCAAAACAAGCACAGCTAGACAAAAACGAACAACGACCGGGGAATACCAGCACACGCTACGAAAACTGTTCGGGATGCCCCAGAGAGATAACTCCGCATCAAGTTTGCCTCGAAGGGTCTACCGATCTCGGAACATTCCCCAAATGAACTCTGCCTCGGACAATTTAACCCCAAGATTGCCCGGACAGTCTCACATCATAGCTGTGCAAACCTCAGAAAAATGACAGTCACATTTTACACGAATTCCCCAGTGTGGTGTATTGGTTTTCACTCCATGACATACGAAAGCAATCTAGCTGGGCCACAGGATGCTTCTAGCGTCACATTCAATCGGAGAAACAATGTTTTTACGCAAAAATGCTCCACATTTCGCGTGAAATCATTTGAAATACCCATCATATCAACGGCAACTCACATCCGTCACATCCGGCGCTGCAAGCACGTGGAGCCGTCGTGGACCAAAAGGCTGACTAAAATTCTGCACCGCTCGGATCACGCCTGAGCGGCGGCCCCATCCGCTCGGCGGCGGCCCCATCCGCGCTCGAACCGCCTTGAGATGGTACCAACTCACACACTGGACGCGTCCGATGGCGGTCTCAAAGCAACCTCAAACAGTATCAAAAGGTTTCAAAGTGCCCCGAAAACCTCAGAGCCGAGCACATCCGCGAGTCTCACATGGTCTCAAATCCTCGGCGCCGAACCCGCTCGCGCGTCTCAAAGGGTTTCAAATCGCTCCGAAACCCTCGGCGCCGAGCACATCCGCGAGTCTCACATGGTCTCACAATGCCACAAAACCCTCACCGCCGAACGCAGTCGCGCGTCTTCACGGCTGTCAAACCGCCCCGAAACCCTCGGCGCCGAGCCTATCCGCGAGTCTCACATGGTCTCACAATGCCACGAAACCCTCGGCGCCGAACGCAGACGACGCCGCAAACGTCGACATGGCCACGGTTCTTCGCACGGTTCGGGCTACCTCTGACGAAAGACTCGGCCGACGAGCGAGCTTTTGAACATCTTTCAATGCGAGGGAGAGGGGAAAAAGTCAAGCTAGATGCACTCGCGTCATAGCTGACGTCCTACCTCTCCCTACCGTCCCTTACAATGGCGCTGTCGTTTCTCTATCCGCGGACGCGCGTCGCAGCGGAACTGTGACTCCGACAAGGGCCGCGTCTGGCAGGATCATGGGGTAGAATGCACGTGTGCTGGTGGCGTGCGTGGTGGTGGTGGCGGCGGCGTGTGTATGTGTGTGTGCGTGTGTGTGTGCG
>CAUYUJ010014714.1:170072-212572 GCA_963575745.1 Prorocentrum cordatum
AGGGAGAGGGGGAGCAGGCGCCAGGGGAAGGCGTGCGAAAGGGGAGAAGTTCTGAACTTCTGACAACCCTGAATTACGAATTCGACACAAGATCTGTTCACCGACTGCGGCCGACGGCGTCGAGACCGCCTAGAAGTCTGAGCCACCGCGAAACGTGAGGTTGGACTCATCTGACGTGCGAGAGCTCATAGTGCAGACCCGCAGCTACAGCCCACAAGACTGTGGATCAAAAAAGAAAGGGCGCCCAGGACGAGCCCCAGGTTGAACGAGCTCGCCGCCAGGTGAACTTTCTGCGACTCAATCCAAAAATCCACTTCCGTATTGTACGCCGTGTGCAACATCTGTTGACTGTGCCGCCGTTCGTGACGCAGCTTCTAGGGACACCAACGTGCCAGTAGACGCGTCGGTAGACAGGGCTGGGCGTGTCGCCTGCGACTCCCCCACAACAAATGTCGTGTAGAAGGCGTGCCGTTTTCGAGAACACTGGTGGCTTCCACCCGCTAGCATCACGCACATTCGACGTACCCGCTACCGTGCCGCGAGGCAGAAGTAGACTGTTCCCGTGTCCCTTCGAACTCTCTGGAGTGAAGACTGCAAACCTCTAACGTAAAGGGCACGAGGCCCACGATTTACAGAATTACTGGGAGATCGTAAGCATTCCTTGGTGTTGCTGTTCTCGGGTCGCGACTTCTCTCGAGGCCTTGGGAGCGCGGTTGGGGGTCGGCACTTCCCACGTGTCCTAAGGTGGTCCAGTGGGACCGTGCTGGGGCTCTCGTTGGTGCTTCTCGTGCCGTCTTGGAGGCCCTGCGGACCAGCCAAAAGCATCGAACAGTCTCAGGTTGTTGCACTAGTGTCGCATACTCGCCTTTCGGTCTTAAGAGTGCCGACGACGGCTCAGGAGGCCCCCATGAGGAGGTATACATTGGAAGGGACCTCTCAAGCTTTAGTCAGGCCTGCGCATTGTCCATAAGAGCAAGAATTCAGCTGAACACAGGAGGGTGTGCAGGCAGCTACGTAGCTCGGACATGCAGAAGCAAGGTGCGGACGACGCTGCAAAGCCCTAGGAGAGCAGAGCATTGACAGCGCGAGCATTGACAGCGAGAGGCTGCTGGAGCCCATCGACCCCAAGATGGCCCCCGAGACCCCCGAGATGCCCCTGGGAAGCCTCCAAGAGGCTTCCAGACGGCCCCCCAGAAGCCGCAAAGACGGCTCGAATAGGCCCCAAGAGGACTGCCAGGAGACCTCAAGAGGCCTGCCAGGAGAACCCAAGAGACCCCAAAAGGCCCCCAGGATGCCTCCAGGAATCAGGAAGCCTCCAAGAGGTTTCCAGACGGCCCCCGAGAAGCCGCAGAGACGGCTCGAATAGGCCCCCAGAGGCCTGCCAAGAGACCCCAAGAGGCCTCCAAGAAGATGCTATACTGTCCACGCCCTGGCGTGATGGCGGGATGGTCCGACGGAAACTGCAGAAGTCTCGACATGCTACACGTATGGGCGAGTAAACCATGTTCTTGCTAGTAAGGCCTTCGCTTTGGCAGCGCACACAGTCAACTCAAAGCCTTGCAACATAAACATTGACAACATATCGTGTTCGACCTGCGGCTGTCGCAAAAGATTTCCTCACACTGTATAAACCAAAACTTGAAAACGCACAACTCCAAGGATGGAGGGAAACTGGTGTTTCAACACAAAGCTCTCGCTTGAAGCATCCTCGAATGGTGCGGCCAGGCATTTGAGAATGACAAGCAGCTGCACTGGTGGAGAGCGGTTCCTTTTCGAAATAAGGTTCCCGCTTGAGGCATGATTAAGCTGTGCGGCCCAATATCTTGAGATGCACCATAACTATAAGGATTGAGGGCGGTTCAATGTTCCAAACGGGACTCCCACCTTGACTGGCGGGCCTATGGGTCGCTCCTCTTTCACTGGGCGCTCCCCGTAGTGAAAAGGCACCGCCGCTGCCCTCCGCCCGTCCTCCCCCGACCCGCCTTCCTGTTCGATTGGAAGATCGAATGCATAATTGCTTTACCCCAAAATGGTCTTGCCCCTCGAGTCTACAACACATCTGTCACATTTTCGTAGATCTGCAAACATTATACCCATGTGTTCGTGGATTCTACGAAAGAAGCAAGTATGGGGCAAATCAATTTTGCAGTCGATCTCCTACTCGACCTGTGGGCAGTGCCTCCACTGAACTCAAGTTGCCAGTCATCATGCGCATGTGGTGCTCCAGCATGATATCCACTGGGATGTCATCGTCGGGCATGACCTGTCAGCACGGTGAGGCCTGCGAGGCAGGAGATCAGAACTCCCTCCTAGAAGCAGAACGGAGGAAGGCAACGAGGATGGGGGAAGAAAAGAATTGATGATCCGGAAGACGTGTGTATGTGTGTGTGTGTGTTCCCCCAGCCTAGCTTTTAGCGGAAGAGGTTCGCTCTCGCCCCGCAGATCAAAAGTGTGTGTTCCCCCAGCTGCTGCCTCGCAGCCGCCGCTGGCCCCCCGCCCCGGCGCCCACCCCGCTGCGGCCTGGCCCTGCTCTGAGCGGGCCCAGCTTCCTCTCCCTCCCGCCCGCGCCGGGCCTCCTCTCTCCTCCCGCGTGCCCTGCGGCTTAATTCGCGTTTTGTGTGACCCACTAATGCCACATCGCCGGAGCAGTCCCTCTGCCCAGCCGCCGACGCAAAAAGTATGTGTGTTGAGGCTGACATGCGTTTGTCCGAAGGAGCCCTTCGGTAAGTAGAGTGCGGTGTGTTCAGCGCCGCCATGGGCTCCAACATTCTCGTGGTGTCGCCCTCCTGGTAAAGGAATTACATTAATTTTGATTTTGCTCGTAGGATCTTCAACGTGCTTCCATTCCAGAGAATACAAAGGTAAACCGCGTTTGATGGGTTGCTTGATGGGTTTTATCGAAGATTCGAAATCGATGTTGGGACCTGGACCCCTCATGGAAGGGGAGGCGGGGGGAGACAGGAGGGCAAAACGACTTCGAATCGGGATGCCGACCCGCTCAGGGGGGCGCTCACAAAGAATTCCTGCCGTCGTGCCCTGGAAAAACAGCGGGCGCACCATGTGAATGCGAGTGCCACGAATGCATATGCTGGTGTGTGTGTTCCCACAGGACCATCAGAGGTGAGCGAGAGGGGCAGAAGGGGGAGAGATCGGCAGACAAATCGCTCGGAGATTGTCCGGAAAAAAACACCGAGGCCGCTCTCGGCTCCCTCGCTCCGCCAGCCCGAAGCCGGACCATCGTTGCCAGCAGCGCCCTCGACTTCTCAGGCCTCCGGACCTTGGGCTTCAGCATGCTCATGCCAGCTGAAGGTTGCTATTGCACTCGACGAGAGAGGCGAGGCCCAGACGGAGGACAGGCAGCGGGCGCGCCATCCTCCTCGTGTTGCCCCTCCTTCTGTTTCACCTCCTCCTCCTCCTCCTCCTCCTCCTCCTCCTCCTCCTCCTCCTCCTCCTCCTCGTCACCATCAAAATTTTCAGCCTGTCCCTCCTGCTCCTTTTCTACGTCCTCGTCCTCCCCCTCCTTACCTCGTCCTCGTCCGCGAAGGAGTTACTCTCCAGGAAAAAGGCTGCTCCCCAGGAAAAGGGATGGTTCTCCGGGTGGACTTCTGGATCCTATGGGCTTCTCAAGATTTGGGGGAAAGGTTTGCTTCTCCAGGTGAGACCCGATCAGGGATCCTCAGCGTTCATTCTCAATGTCACAAACCAAAGTGCGCCCCTCTAAGGCGCCGCTTGGAATTTCGGGTGTCTAGCCTCGTTCGCCCGGAGAACCATCTCTTTATGGAAATATCTGAATGTGTGGATGGAGCCATGTACGACGCTGCCTACGGTACTTCCAATCCCGCGCTAAACGCCCGCTCGGCCCGAGGTTGAGAAAACTGCACAGCGCTTACCTGCACTGACGTTCGATCGTTTGTGATAACTTGAGTTGCAGATGCAGTGGTGCTTCTCGTGCGGGTGCTTGCTTAATTAATTGTTCCAGCCCTCACACTTTAGGTTGCTAGCGGTTACTGTGCTGAAGCTGGCTCGTGCCAAATGCAAGCAGAACACTCGAGCTGCTGAGTTATCTGAATGAAGAACGGTAGCAGCATGCCCACATGCCGCTGTGCAGGCGGCATTTGCAATGGCTGACCCAGATGAAGCAGCAACAGCTAGCGCCATTCGGGCGGGTGCATTCTGAAGAGCACCTACATAAACTGCTCTGGCCATCGGCAAAGGTGCGCCCTGAACAAGGGTGGCCAGCAGTCGGTTCGCGCCGACGTGTCTCCTCGCGGCGGATGGCTCTCACGGGCGGCCTCCCTCGCGGCGCTGACGGAGCAGCCCCACCCGACGCCGGATCCATCCGTCCCCCTTCTGAGCACGGCCTTGGCCTCACCGCGCGCCTAGTCGATCACAGCGCGGTCTGCCGCGAGAAAGGCACCCTTCGCAACGCGGAACTGATCGGGAACATTCACTTCGACCTCAGTGCCATCCGTGGCCTTGGAAACCTGACGTTGCCGGTGGCCGGGCCGAAGATTGGCTTGACCCTGTGGTCGAGGCGAAGATCGGCAGTCGTGCCCTTCTGGTCCGTCGCCAGGCAGTGGTTGCACCAGATTTCCCATGGCTCGGACTTCGCTGCCGCGCCGCCAGCGTTGATAGCGATCATCCGCCCCGTTGTGACATCGTCTGCTGACCCGTCAGCTGGCAGCTCCGCGGCACCGATGAACTCGTCTGGCGCGTTCGCTGCCTTGGCGACGGCATAGACCGTCAGGTAAGCAGAGCGAACGTCTGCAATCTCCAAGTAGCTCTTGATGGATGGCATGACCATCTCGATGTTCGAACGCTGAGTCTGCGGTTCCAGGCTGTCCTGCTGCAGGATCTTCGCCGCAGGGACTCGCGTTCTGGCGGATGACACGAGGGCTCGCAACCACACCAGCCATTGCAGCCTCCGCTAGCACGCGAATGTTGGCCGGAACCAACGACCACACGAAAGGAGACTTCATGCGAGGCACCTCCACCGCGGCCGCATTCGCACCTGAACACCCGGCGGGGAAGATGATCGAGGCCCTCTTCGCGATGTTTGCCTGAACGCTCATATCCGGAAAGCGCGCGTCGGGCGAGGTCAAAGCGCTGCATGGGGCAACCACCGTGGCATCGAGTGGACGCGACCATCGCCATCGCGGTCCCTTGGCATATGTGCCCCGCAAATATCCCTAGCGTCACGCGCGACCTTGTCCGCAGCCAGATGGCCCCTCAGGCCCCCCAAACGAAGGCCCCGAAGGAGCCCAAAAATGACCCCAATATGGCTCACAGAAACTCCTCGGGGTTTAATATCAAAACTGTCGGCCCCCTTGCTTCACGACGTGCATACATACGCCCCTCCTCGAAACGACTCCCCTGGGCATCATTTCTGGATGGGCTAGTGGGGATACTTTTTGGTCGCGGCCGCAAGCGAAGGCGCAGGCGGCGTCAGAAGTCGTCCTGGGCTACGGGCGAAACCGAATTATCCAGCGAGCGCACCCACGGCTGCCACAGCTGCCGCCGAGGGACGCTGGGCTACGAAGGGGGCTGAAGGCGGGTTGCAGGAGCTGCCAGGTGTGCCAGGCGGCCGAAGTGCAACCATCCCAGAGGCGAGACCACCAGACGACGAACGAATTGTACCTTGTCGCGCCAGGGGCCAGAGGTAGCCGTGTCACCGAACGCGGCAAAGCGCGGGACTGCGCAGGTACAGCGTACCTGTGTCGCATGCCGACAGTAAGAACCTCAGATGGCTGAACAAGAAGGCTAAACCACTCGTGAGCACTCCACGTACGGGCAAAACCCACCATTGCAAGCGGGCAAGTGGGGATGCTCGCGAGGCGGGTCGAAAACCGTCCGAACACTAGTCGGGCCGCGACTAGGCAGCAGGAAAAGAAAGGCAAGCGAAGCGAGCGAGCGGGCAGCCACTCAGAAGGTAGGCCAGAACCGAGCTAGTGGGGATACGCGAAGCAGCAAAACTAGGCGGCGACCATGGGGGGAAATAAAGAGGGGCGGGCCTGTTCAAAAGGCTCGGAAGGCCTCCCGCCTTCTGGGAGTTCGTTTAACCCTTCCCCGAAAACACAGAAAACTTCTGGCGCGAGGGCTTCTGAGAACCTCGCCACCTTCTGAGAAGGCCTTCTCCTTCTCGATGCCTCCCCAGGCTCTTCTCCTTCCCTCCTTCCGCGCACTTCCTAGGCAGAAGCTGGTGTCGAAGGCGTGACCGCTCCATGATGAGCCTCGTGCACCGAGCACTGCGCTTCCTGCTCTCCGAGCGTCTGTTTCACTTCCTTGCCAAGTGACGGGCCAAGTGAAAGGTCGGGGAGCTGGCCTCACCATCTCAACCTCATCGCTGAACAAAAAAACATGCGAGCGCCCGCAGTCCTGCTTCGGAGCCCAGGAGGGCGAAGAGGGAAAGGCGCATCGCAAACACCATCACAAGGAATCCGGAAACGAATAAACCAAATCGGTACCTCCCCTCATGAATAAAGGAAAGACACCCAGCAAAGCGGACAGCCTTCATACCGCGCTGATCACGATCGCTGCTGAGGGACGACGACAAGGAGGCTGGCCGTCCGCCCGTCTCGGAACCTGAGCCTTGGACCGTATCACGCCCAGCTTTCGAAGTGCCAATCGCATACCGATTCCGCTCCACGGGACCAAGAACGACCGAATTACCCCCCGAGCCCCCCGCCCCGCATGCAGGGGCTACGAGCAACTGCATCCACCCTTCGACCCTTCCCCACACACGCGCACGAGGGCCACGAAAGACCACCAGCCCACATGACCAAGAGCGGCCCCATCGACACTCCTCCGAGGGGGCCGCGAGGAGCCACGGGGCCACTGAGGCCACGAGCGGCCTGATCAACCCGTGCGCCCCGCCCAACTGACCAGGGCCACGAGGGCCACGGGGCCATGAGCGCCCGAATCAAACCCCGAGCCGACCAAACACATGGTCGCGAGGCCACGGCCAACAGAGCCGACCCTCAAGGTTCAAGTGTGATCCTCTTTCCTGCTCGAGCACGCACCGTACGAACACTCATGCACCCGCAGTCACACAAGCGGCACTAGAGTATCGTGAAATGGCGCGAGGCTCGCCCCAATCCGCCTGCCTCCAAGACACTCACGTCTCGCGGGGGGGGGGCTTTGATGGAGCTAGATTCACATGTATTATTACACGAAACTATGGATCTAGACTCAAATATCTCATGAGAGTAAATTAACGCACATACATGCACCCAACTCTTGCACGGGAGAGGAGAACCTTCCCTTTCGTTCGCTTCTATACAACCAAACCCCGTGCACGACCAAAGAAAAAATATAATGAGATATGGCAACAACTGCTTTGGCATTGACAACCTCTCAAGCCCTGCACCCTTTTGCGGATGGACCTTATCCATGAACGGCCGTATATGCTATGTGACACTTTCACCCCGAAACCAGACCCAGACCCTGTAATCAAGTGTTGCCGACAAGACATTCTCAATAGATGCACCTGGTTCCAAAGTGCCAGCAACATCGCTGTGCTCGACGTCCGCACGACCCCTATGATTTGAATGTAGTTCGCCCTTTCAATACATTGACACGGTGTTGCATTGGAATTGATAATAACACCGTCCACGATATTGTCGTCCAAGCAAGCGAATCCGTGTCCAAACGAAGAAGGTCGAGGAAAGTAGCCAAAACAACATGTAAAAGACAAATGCAAAAACGCCATTCAAGAACTGTGCTCTAGAATGTACAAATGGCCCCCTGATAAAACCACTCAGAGAAACTGCCCCGGAACCCTCACAAACACTCACGAAGTACAGTTTGGTTTCACTTTGCATGTGGACCCACAGCATATTCCCCTACAGTCGGGCTTGATTGGACAGGACACACGAGAGGACACAAGACCCTTCCGAGGGCCGCATCGCCATAGGAGTGTAACAAGGCACGTGTCGCGAGGCACAGGACACAAGGGTACCCTTGAGCTGGCAAGGTCGACCTACTAATCCAGGCCGACTGTAGCTAGCCTGGCAAATACGACAGAAAGCGAGAACGACAAAACGATTGACAACTGTCGCAACGCTTCCCTCACCCACCCTGCCAAGTGGAAGCGCGGCGATGCTGCGCGAGCTACGCACCAGGTTGAGCCATTGCGGCCACCGAAGACAGATGATGATGAACTCATAAACATGAATCCAATCCACACCACGCTTTGCAAAAGGTCACTTGCGAACTGCTTGTGCATTGCTGCACTCGAAACCCCTCCTGTCTGCTGCACACGTAAGCGCTGATACGTCCACAACGAAACGTCTATGAATCACCCGACTACCCGACTGCATTTCCCAAACTTCGCCAGCCCAACAAGCCAACCGCGTGACATACAGTACGACTAGGCCGGCCAGACTGCGTAATGGGTATGATGCGTACGACTTCGCGCGCGCGAAAAACGGCTCTCAGGGGTGCCGTCAGAAAAGCTGGCACAGTAGAGGACCAGAAGCGGGGCAAACGTGTCATCCCCTGCTGAAGAAGTCGCGAGATGGCCGACATGTCTCCTCCAAGTCTCAGTATCCGCCACCGTGCCCCCTGGCACGTTGCGGCGTGGCAGAAAGCCAAGAGTATCTGGAGGGTTTCTGCTATCTTCTACGGACCCCCTCCCCTTCCAGTCGCAGCGTTGCGTGCCCCGCCTCCCCTCCCGAGGCCACGATCCCCCATAAAAAACAACGGGCCCGCACTCCCGAAATTACGATCGTCAGTAAAATAAAATTGTGGGTCCGTGCTCCCATGCTTCCAAGACGACCGAGGCACGCAACGAAGACCGCCAAGACGCTCCAATATGCCGCCAAGACAGCTCAAGCCTCAAAACAGCCCAAGATACCTCGAACACGGCCCAAGAAGGCCAGAAGGGCCCAAACAGTGTTCGAAGAAACCAAAACTATATATCCTCATCGCTGTGGAGGCACATTCGCATTCTCGATCTTTCGGGCTTCCGTCAGCTCAAGACGGCCCACGAAGCCTGCAAGATGGCCCAAGACGGCCCAACATCCCCCAAAGCGAGTCCCAAGACGGCAAAAGAAGACCCCATGATGGCCCAAGAGGCCATCCATACGGCTCCAAGATGAAAGGGAAAGTATCCGGAGAGATCCAAGATGGCCTTGAAAGATCTTTGGACGGTCCAAGACGACCCCACGACTGCCCCAACTCACCTTCCACATGGCCAAGGGAGCCCCAAGACTGTCCCACAGGAGCCCGAGACAGCCTCAAGATGGCCAAAATGAACTCCAGCATAGCTCCTCAACACATGAAGACGCAGAGTGTCACATGCGACGGCCTTCCTGTCTTGCATCCTCTTGCTCCTGCTCCTGCTCCTGCTCCTCCTCCTCCTCCTGCTCCTCCCCCTCCTCCCCCCCCCTCCTCCTCCTCCTCCTCCTCCTCCTCCTCCTCCTCCTCCTCCTCCTCCTCCTCTTCCTCCTCTCCTCTTCCTCCTCCCTCCTTCCCCCGCTGGTCGCACCGCAGGCGCAAACCGGTCCCCTCCTCCTCCTCCTCCTCCTCCTCCTCCTCCTCCTCCTCCTCCTCCTCCTCCTCCTCCTGCTCCTCCTCCTCATCCTCATCCTCATCATCATCATCAACTCATCATCATCCTCTCATCATCACCATCATCATGATCATCATCATCATCATCATCATCATCAACATCATCATCACCGTCATCATCATCATCATTTTCCTCCTCCTCCTCCTCCTCCTTCCCCCTCCTCCTCCCTCCTCCTCCTCTCCTCCTCCTCCTCGTCCTCTTCCTCATCCCCGTCCTCCATTCCTCCTCCTCCTCCTCTCCTCCTGCTCTCCCCCTCCCCTCCACCTCCCCCTTCTCCTCGTCCTCCTCCTCCTGTGATTATAGTGTGTACTTTTCTTTTTCCTCCTCCTCCCCCTGTTCCTCCTCCTCCTCCTTCCTCCTCCTCCTCCTCATCCTCCTCCTCATAGTCCTCCTCCTCCTTTCCTTTCCCTCCCTTTCCTTTCGCACCCCTGCTAAGCGCGTTGCTTTGGCGTTACAGCTGCTACACTACACACTTCCCTTCTGCCCCGCCGCCCAGACTCACAACTCCCCGCCTGGCAACAGTTCTTTGGACATCATCTTCAGCGCGTGGAGATCGCCGCCACAGAAAAGCCGGACAGCATTGCATAAAGTATAATATTGAATGTCTGGTTTCAGCACGCCTTGGATCAGAACAACTCCAACCAAGAGCGGTGCCAACTCTGCCTGGCAAGCGCTCGCCACCGTCAAGGGCACCGTCGCCTCAACGATCAGGCCGTAACCTGGCTGCCCTCCTCCTCCTCCTCGTCCTCCTTCCCCTTCTCCTCCTCCTCCTCCTCCTCCTCCTCTTCCTCCCCCTCCTCCTCCCCTCCCTCCGCCTCCTCCTTCCTCCTCCCCCTGTTCCTCCTCCTCCTCCTTCTTCCCCTCTTTCTCCTCCTCCTCCTCCTCGTCCTCCTCCTCCTCCTCCTCTTCTTCCTCCTCCTCCTCCTCCAAGTCCTCCACTTCCTGCTCCTCATCTCCCTCCTTCTCCTCCTCATCCTCCTCGTCCTCGTCGTCGTCCTCCTCGCCCACTTCTTCCGCCTCCTCCTCCTCCTCCTCCCCCTCCGCCTCCTCCTCCTCTTCCTCCTCGTCCTCCTCCTCGTCATCATCCTATGGATCCTTCTCGTCCGCATCACGGTTGCCCCAACCGGGAGCCGGCGGTAAACCGTCAACCTTGGTTTTTGCGGTTAGCGGTCAGACCAGGCAGCGGCCGTCAGGGCCGCAGGTCGGGTTACCACAACAGGCAGAGACATGCCAAAAGCACGAACTCTTTCAGTCCAGAAAGCAGGCTGGCAGAGACATGCCAAACGCACGTACTCGAGAAGGCTAGCAAAGGCATGCCAAACGCACGAACTCTTGCAGGCCAGAGAGTAGGCGACAGGCAGCTCTGATCTCGGCTTGCGTGACAGCGCAGCTGGGTGGGAGGAGGAAGGCGTCAGCCATAACATTGTTAATCCAGATCGGTGCGCGAACATTGCCAATCTGAGCAGGAGAGGGAGTGAGCGAGGGGGGGATAAAATAAGCGCGCACGTCGAGAAGCCGACCACATCCAACTCCCATTTCGGACCGCCCCCGGTCGAATGCACCACGAAGAGCCTCAATTTTGATGTTGTTATTACGGATTTCCTGAATGATGTCATGTTTGCATCGCCGTCCCGTGTTCCCCCTTCGCGCTTCCCAAGTCAACTCGTCCGCCCTCTCATTCCCTTCACGGTACACCCATTTGATAATGTTGCGCCCAGCATTCGGTGGTCTCATGTTGGCAATAGTGGCAAGCTCATACAACTCATTTGGCGCCTCATGCAAGGTGCTAGAATAGACGAGGTTCGAAGTCTGCCACACTCCTAGAAGCCAATTGATTACCACCTGCGAGTCACCAGCAAGTTCAACTGCGAGCGAGTCTCTGTCAAAAAAGCCACTCCGATTGTTCCTCAAAGACTCTGGCCAACCTCATCGCTTTCTGTTCCAACTTGCTCTCCTTTGCTTCCTCCCCCTCCTCCACCTTACTGCAGTGCGGAAACGGATCCTTCAGAATTAAACATTCGAATATGCTATGCTACACTCCATAATGTGTACACACGTCTTTACAGAAGCGAATCCAGTCCCGCTCCGCCCAGCCCAACACTCCTGTCATCCAGGTCTCAGTGCCCACATTTTCAAAGAGC
Source organism: Prorocentrum cordatum (assembly GCA_963575745.1). NCBI lineage: Eukaryota > Dinophyceae > Prorocentrales > Prorocentraceae > Prorocentrum > Prorocentrum cordatum. The sequence goes on from CAUYUJ010014714.1 coordinate 181,785, forward strand.
GAAGCCCAAGACGTGAAAGCACCGCTCTGTCCACCCGCACACCTACGAGCGGGCGGCCTCGCCGCCCGCGAGCCCACACTAGCACAGACAGCGTCGCTTTGATTACTCCATTCCCTCCCTCCCACCAGCATAAGAGCACGCGCCTGCAGAGCAGTACCGAGGTTCGCACTCATTGGCGCAATCGTTCTTGCTTTTGCAGGCGGCTCTTCTGCTGCCCACCAGCTCCCACAGGGCCAGCTACAGTAGGGGGGGCGGCCCCCAGGGCAACACGTCTCCGCTTTTGGTCAGCCTGGCTTGTTGAGCAAATAGCGCGGTGCGTTTACGACGATTACAAGCGTGCTTCTGCGTTTGCGTATCCCCAGGTACATGACCATCTTCAGGCGCCCCAAACTCTTGCGACCCCCCCGTCACCGCAGGCTCAGTTTGCACAAAGTCGGGAGGAGCACAAGTACCAACAGGGAAACATGATAAGGCCACATCTTTGGCCCACATCCACTGTTTATAGAAAGTGAGTTGGACCAAGCTAGGTTTACCCATCTTCTGCAATCTCTCCCCCCCCCCCACGTCAAACATACGTCGGCCAAAAATGGCCCAGCCCACCTCAAGGTTTTTCCTGCGCCATACCGGCTTGGACAGGAGCTCGCCTTCACGTGCGTGGATGTATTGCAGCGTGCTCGTATCGATGGTGATGCCCTCCATGCCGTAGAAGAAGCGTGTTTGAACCATAGTGACATATCTCCTGATCTTCATTTTCACTGCGATATGTCTGTTCATGAAAAAGGGGCGAGCACTCCAAAATGCTTTTTCCATTTCTTTCATTATGTGAATAATGTCAACATGCGTTTTAAAATCTCTATACAGCATAGTACCCAAGATCTCCATCTTCATGCCTTGTTTGAGTTTGATGATATGCGGCAATACTTTCTGCTCAATCGCGCGCCGCCCCTGCTCAAACAGCTGGAGTTGGCTCGCACTGCTTAATCCGACTCGGGCCTCCCTTGGGCCAGCCGCTGGAACAATCAAAGGCGCCTCCATGTCCCGATCACATCCCAGCTTCACATTTTCAAGACTACTTCCTTTCCACTCGAAACCAAAACGGCGCAGCGCAAGCGTCACGTCAGCAATCATGTGCGTTAATTGAGACGTACTAGCAGCTAACAAGATCACATTGTCGGCCCTCAACATGTTTGTCACTTTCCAGTCACGCTGCTCGCTGCTGCGTTCACTGGCACCCGCATCAGAGAGAGACCATCCCCATCCCTTCTCATGCCTTTCCTTCGCAATCCCATCAAAGGCAGCAATAGAGAAGGCAATCCACAAAGCAGGCGCCTCAAGCGAGCCCGTGCGCATGCAACGGTTCCAAGGGACCCCAGCTGCAGATACTTCTTGGAAGCGGAATTCCGCCTCGTTGTCCAGATAGCACTCTAGTAAAGCGTAAGCAAATTGGTGTTTGACGCCAATATATTCCAAAGGATTTGCCGCCACAGGCACCGTGAAAGAATCAAACGCACAGGCAACGTCAAGACGGGCAAGGTGGAGCACGCGGGACATCCCCCACCTGCGCGGCATGGCGGCAGGCGTTTTTTAAGTCCCGCCGTCACCTCATGACATCTACGCTCCGGCACAAAGCCATAGCATCGAACATAATCGCCCGATCCCCTCGCTCTGATGCGCCGCTGAATCAGGTGGGCGAGGCACCCGCTGTACCATTTACCGAAGACACTGAATACTACCACTCCCCTGGAGTCGTCCAGGGAACACTTCAACTTAATATTCAGGATAACGGTGACAAGGATCTTTCTCCACGAGTCTGGTGTAACAATCTGGCGCTGATAAAGAGACTGGAAAGCCTGCAGAACAAGACGGAGTGTTTCCCAAGAGAGTGTCTTGAGCATCGTGGCCGAAACTCCGTCCGATCCAACCGCCCCCCCTACCTTCAACTTCGCACGAGTCTGGAGCAGCACCCCCATGTCCAGCGGGCACTTGGTGCTTCCTTCCCTCCTCATCTCCTCCTCCGCCCTCTTCTTCAACTCCCTCAGGCATAATACAGTACGAGACTTCTCATCCTCGCTGGAATACTTTGCGGGGCCATGTCGACGGAGGGCCTCTGTCCACCTACTACGATCTGAGCATGGAACTCCATCGATAATCAAACTCCGAACAATAAGTGTGCGCTTCCTACCGTCACGATAGGCATATGCGATGCATTCCCTCTCCCTTGCCCTCCTAACCTTATTCCACCTCCTTCTGCTACTCTTGAAGGTCTCCTCATCCACCTCCCCACTCTTCCACAACTTGTGCAAAGCATAGCTCGCCTGTCTGATGTGTACGTGCTCTTCAGACCATCGGGGTGTCCCTGAGGCCATACTCTGGGTTCCTGTCGGGGCCATCTCCGCGGCCTTCAGGGGGCCGTCACTCATGGTCTCCAGGGGGTTGCCCACCACGCTGTTCACCGTCATCCTCCTCCTCGTCCTTCTGACCTGCTCTTCCTTCTCCTTGTAGGTCTCCTCCTCCCCCACCACATACTCCTCCTGATAATGTCTGGATCCCACCTCCTCCGCCGCCCACATTGTCGGGTCCACTGCAGAAAGGATGTGACCCGGGGAGAAGGGCACGATCAAAATGCGCAGCAGCATCACGAGTGGGCACACCAGGGCCCACCTGCCAGCGTGCCAGTCTCTTGGGCTAGCAACTCGCGCGGCCTAACTGGATATCATCGATGCTCGGAGCCGTGAGTGTCAAAAGCTTATGGTCACTCCAGACCGTGTCCAACTCCAAACATCTGTCTCCCGCTTTCGGCCGCCCCTGGGATTAACCAGGTAGTGGATGTTGGTGGGAGCTTCCAAGATTTGGGCACCGCTAGATAGTCATACACATGCTCGTAGCCCCTCGTACTCCTCCAAGTAGTGCCCCCATTCCTCCTTCTTGTGCCTCGGGGCCCCAAAGGCGTCGGCCAGCTGGAGTCCCAAGATCCGCACAGTGGCCACAAGGGCCTCGCTCATAGCTCTTCTGATGATCCTAGCACGCTTTTCGTGGCCACCACGCCCGCCCCGTTGTTCAGGTAGAACCCCATCTCCCGAGACCTGCAGGTGCCCAGATATAGAGTGCTGGTGGACCTCAACGTTCGCATCGATGCTGATGACAAGATGTTTGATGTGATGGAGTTGTTGCAACTGCTTGCAATGCACGGCACACGTCTTGAGAATGTCCTGGTAAAATTGGACGATGCCCCATTCTGCCTCCTCGGTCTTCCCCACTGTGTCTTTGTGAGGCAAATAAACTGATGCAAATACAAAAGATTGAAAAGCAACCACAGCATATCTTATCCCAATACGCTGGTCTAGGAACTGGTTGGCAAGAGTCGAGCGATAGAGTACACCTGCATGGCCACTCGGACTCCGCACGATCTCCCCATTGAGGTTCTGAAAGCCATTGCCTTCAGCCGAAAGAATTCCACGGAATGGCGAGTCGACCAACGATTCGTCCTGAACTAAGTGTTGCGCCTCCTGCAATCCGACCACATCGAAGTCACGGAGCGCCTCTAGAACTTCAGCTGCCGGCGTCTTCCCAAGCCTCCTGGCATTCCAGCTCGCGAGCCGAAGGCCTGGGCACCCTCACCAGTTGTCGACATTGACCTGAGCCTGCCACGCTTCACAGTTGATGGCAGGATCGATATGCGAGAGTTCTGACGCCGTGAGCTTCCAGCCAGCGCCACGTTGCCATACCCCAAAACAACGTTCGCTGGCTCGACCAGCAGAGGGGCTGCCATGGCACCAGGCAACTGTCGGAGGTCCGTACTCTACTCTGACCCAGGCCGTCTCCTTGCTCTTGTGTTTGTGGAAGGTGGCGATGAGACGTTTGGCAGCCCTGCTCTGAGGCTGCTTGTGAGGTTCAACCTCCGTCATCACCTGGAAACGTGCATTGATCTGATCCCCAAATGCGTCTACGGCCGCCAAAGGTGCATACTTCTCATCTAACTTGCTCTTCCAAAGATTTTATTTCCCAAACTGTAGTACGTGCGACCGTAGATTTGAGGGAGATGCGAATCTGCCAAACACCCCATGGATTGTTCGAGTTGAAAGTCACTGTGTCCTCACGATTGAATAATATGTTATCCTTTTGCCCGTCAACAGTTTCAAAAGGTGCAGCGAGATCGTCCAGCAGAATTGAGATGACTCTCTGAGCACTGGTCTCAGCGAGGTTGCGGCTAGAACGTCCCACCACCATGTGTGGGTCAGCATTGCCCCAACCTTTGATCTGGATATACGTAGGCACGAAAGTGGCGAGGGGCTTCTGGGCAGGTGCGTTGTTCCCAGACCCAACTCTCGTACTGCTCTCACTGTCCACACTCAGTCCACTCTCGCTACGTGTCGAGTTACGTTGATTCTGAAGGTGTTTTACCGTGGCCTGGAGCTGCTTCAGCCCCTCCCCTTGGCGTGTAAGTTCCTTCTGCACAACGTGCACAGTCTCACGAACGAGCCCCGCTTCTTCCGTGATCACTTGTTTGAGAGTGGCTTTGGAAGTCTTTTCATTGGCAGCGTATTCTTCAGCAAACTTATTGTCCAAAAGAGCAGCAAAGGCTTCCATGCCAGGTGGCAGATGGTGTCTCATGCGTTTGGCACGTTCGGCTTCAGGGGCCCCTGAGGCTCACCAGCCGCTGCCAACTCTGCTGCTTCTCCCGCTCGGCGTTCAGCCGTGCTGATCTCGTGCGACATAGCTGGATCTCTGAAGAAACTTGATCTGAAGAATCTGGCCGAATACGCCAAGGATCTCCGAAGTAAAGCTGATCGATACTTTGTGGCGGATCCGAGTCTGGAGTGCTTCCTGAAGGTATGTGTTCTCCCACTCCAAAATCCCAGTCGCCCACGTCTTGCATACACAACGTACGATGTGCAGTGAAGGAAGTGCGCAAGCAAGCCCTCACAGCGCACCCAGCACACAATGAAAGCCCCAACTTCCGAAATAAGAACACCCACAATGCTGATCTTCCGGGAACTTGACACGCCCCGTCAAGTACAGGGCCGCAGACAAAATGTCGCGGCAGGCAATGCACACAAACAATGGCAGGCGGCCTGCTCGCCTCGAAGTCGCCGAAGTCGCCGGGCACGCCGAGCGGCCCGATCGCCGCGCCCCCCCCGCGCGGCGGGCCAGGCCGAGGGCAGGCAAACCTGACCGCGCAATGCGGCTCGAGACGAGCTTCCAGCAGCAACCAACCCTGGCTACCGCCGGAAACTCGTAGAGCTTCCTTGAGATATACATGAGTGGGATGCGGGCGCGGCAATCTCGCATTCCGCTCGCGCGAGGGCGCGGGTTCATGGAGGAGGGCGTAGAGGAGAAGAGGGAGTAAGGGGGGAACGAGATGGAGGAGGCTGAGGAAGAGAAGGAGGAGGAGGAGAAGAAGCAAAATGAGGACGAAGAGCAGGAGCGGGAAGGGTGCAGGGGGAGAAGAGGCACGATGATGATGACAATGAAAGCGAGGAGAATGAGGAGGAGGAGGAAGTAGAGGAGGAGGAGAAGAATTAGCCAGCCTACAGCTCAGATCAAGCAGAGACAAATATCATCGCCTCAGAAAAATATACAAAAAACAAATCGCTTGTCGAACCCAGCTCTGGTAGCAGACCGAACTCAGACGTCTAGATACTGAGAAACAGCGCTTCTGCTGACGTTCCTCCAGTGTCTGGACCAAACAGCTGTGCAGCTCATCTGCAGCTCGAGTTATATCAAAGAAATCATCATCCTTTCTGACAAGATTAGCAGAGCACGAATATTTTATCGGACCCAGCTCTGGTAGCAGAGCCAGTTCTGACATCTAGACACTTGAGACTAGCGCGCCTGATGCTTTCCTTACGACTGCTCTGCCGAACAGCTCTGTAGCTCATCTGCAGCTCAAGTTAAGTCAAGAAGCTCATGATCAGCACATACAAACGTAGCAGAGTACGAATAGTTTTTTCTGACCCAGCTCTGGTAGCACAGCGAGTTCGGGGATCTAGATACTTCAGACAAGCGCTTCTCATGATTCCCTTTCGATTGCTGTGCCAAACATCTTTGTCGCTCATAAGCAGCTCGATTAAGTTCAGGAAACCATCATCCTCTCTGGAAGAAATTAGCAGAGTACGAATAGTTGGTTGGTCCTAGCTCAGGTAGCAGACCGAGTTCGGACATCTAGATGCTTGAGACTAGCGCGCCTGATGATTCTAGATGCATTAGGTGTGCCTGTCAGCTCTCTAGCTCTCTACAGCTCGAGTTAAGTTCAGAAAATCGACCGCACCTGCCAAGATGACACCCAACAGCCGATCCCGCCCACGACAGTAGCATGTACCCGATCGACCTGAGATTACGATGGCGAGAGGGAATAAAATCACATATGGGGAAAAATACTAGAGCTCTAACGAAAGCTCCGAGAAATCGATTCTAAACCGACCAAAAAACATGATGCAAAACATCCGTCGAGATCTCTTGCCAACTAGCCCCCCAGCACGCCGGAATTACTCTCTAGCTTCGCCGCTTGGCCCTTAGGGAAGCTCTACGAGCCAAGTTGGGGACACGAGGTGTCACGCGCGACGGCCTCCCTACTCCCTGAACGGCTTCGATCCTTCGAAAAACATGTTGGTTTTCGGTGATATGTGCTGTTTCACCCCCTCGGCCACAAATGCACAACGGAAACCACATGCCGCCGCTGACACATGCTGCACGGGCCCCGCCCCAAGCCCCACACCCCCCACAAAGGACCGCTCAACCCCAACAAGGCCCCAAGATTGCTCCAAGACCCGACAAGAAATCTGAATAAACACCCTGAAAAGCCCCAAGAGAAAACCGAGCAACCTGATAAGGTCAAACTTGACCCTGACAGCGCTTCCTTACACCAAGGCAACAAAGAACAAATCCAACTGGGGATTCACAATGACCCCCAGTTCAACAGATCTCTACACGTCGCGGGGGGGCATGCAACCTGCCTTCAGGAAGCCCCACCAACGCGCACCCTGTTGCCCCACCACTTGTTCTGCACAGTACTAGTACTATGAAAAAGAAAACGCGAAACAAGGTGTCCACGATGCACCTGACGACGCGCTCCTCAACGTGGGTTCGAAACGAAAAGATCGTTTCACCAATGTATGGCAGGCAGCAAAATATCAGATGCTCCGGCCACTTGCCACCGATCACATCCGCGGCCGAAAGCGCGTAGGGCGCATGGCCGAAAAATAATATTAACTGATTGCTCTCCGCCTTGCTCACGCTCAGCAATTCCGCGCTGTCCAACGGACCCCGGAATAATCCCACTTCGACTCCGACACAATTGCCCGACCTAACTCTCCCTGTACATGATAAATCATACAGGTGGTTGATTAGGTTGCGTTTCATAAATACATACACCTATATATGCGCGAAAGAAACCACGCCCGCGGTACACCCCCAAGACGGGGGGGGCCTTGGCCACCCCCGATAGACCACCCCTGCCGGAAGACCCCCCCTTTTCCGCCCCTGAGAAGCTATGTTCCGAAAGCCACCCCCCATTTTCCCTGCCCAGAAAAAAGGGAACCATGGGGCTTAGCACACACCCCCCCCTGCACCTCCCCCGCCAGTTCCCCGCCCCTCGGAAGCCGCCCCCCCCCCTCTCGCGCTCCAGAATAGACGAGCGCGTTCCACTACTCGCATAATGCCTACTCGCAAATGGGCTGGATCCACCGAAGGGGATCCACGAGCGAGCACATCGAAGCAGACGTGTGCTTTGCGGACGTTTGCGAGTAGGCCCTTTGCGAGGAGTGGAACGCGCTCGGCGACGGAAGCTGTCCCCCGCCCGCCCACCCCCCACCACTACCGCCACCCTTGAACCCCCCCGCCCAGTAGCCCACCCACCCCACCCCACCCCTTTGGGCTGGGGGGGGGACAGCCCCCCCCTGCTCGATTGAAGGAGCGAGCGCCGAAGACCGGAAGGGCGCCGATAACCAACGGGGCGCCGAAAGTGAAAGAGCCAACGAAAACAGAAACTGAGCGAAAACCAAAGGCGCGCCGAAAACCGAGGGAACGCCGACCACCGAAAGGGCGCCGAAAACCGAATGCGCGCCGAGAACCAAAAAGGCGCCGAAAACCAAAGAAACGCCGCAAACCAAAGGAGTGCCGGAAACCAAGGGGGCGCCGAAAACCAAAAGGGCGCTGACAATCAATAGAAGGCCGAAAGCCAAGGGAGGGCCGAAAACCAACAGAGCGCCGAAAAGCAAAAGGGCGCCGAAAACCAAAAGGCGTCGGAAGCCTGACGAACGCCGAATTCCAAACAGTCGCCGAAAACAAAGAGAGGCTCCGAAAACCAGCAGCGCGCCGAAAACCACAGAGGCGCCGAAAACCAAAAGACAGCCGAAAACCAGTAGCGCCGCAAAACAAAAAGGCGCCGAAAAACCAAGAGCACCGAAAGGTCGCCGAACTTGAAGCGGACGCCCGAAACCGAAGGGGCGCCGAATACCAATGGGCGCCCACCACCAAACGGTCGCCAAAAACCGAAAGGGCACCGAAAACCACAACGTCGCCGAAAACCACAGGGGCGCCGAAAACCAGAAAGGCGCCGACAACCAAAACAGCGCCGAAAGGAGCGCCAAAAATAAAAGGGGCGCAAAAAAAAAAACACGAGGGGGTCGAGAAAACAAAAGAGCGTCGAAAAACACACACAAACACAAAAAAAAAAAAAAAAAAAAAAAAAAAAAAAAAAAAAAACGAAACCTAACGGGGCGACGAGACCCAACAGGTCGCAGAAGACCAAAGCGATGACGAAAACAAAAACAGACCCGAACACATAAAGAGGCGCTGGAAACCATAGATTCGCCAGAAACCAAAGGGGGCAAGGGCACCGAAAACCGCAGAAGCGCCGTAAACCAAAGCTGCGCCGAAGACCAAAAGGGCGCCGAAAACCGCAGATGCGCCGAAAACCAAAAATGCACCGATAACCCAAAGGGCGTCGAAGACAACTAGCGCGTCAGAAACCAGAGGAACCAACAACGATACTGAGGCATGCGCAAAAGCACAGGTCCTGCATTCAACAACCGATAGCTGCGAAAAGCACAGGTCGTCAGCAAATACAATTTCTTGAAAGCCGCCGCTTGCCATGGGGCATCGCGCGTCAGCGTAAAATTTATTCCCGGGGCTAGGGCCGAACACGGGAGTACGAATAGCATCTCGGACCTAGCTCTGATAGCACAACGGGTTCGGGCATCTGGATACTCGAGACTAGCGCTTCTGATGATTTCCTCGCGATTGCTGCGCCAAACAGCTCTGCAGCTCATCTGAAGCTCGACTTAAATCAAGAAAACTCAGAATCATCTCCAACAAATAGCAGATTGCGAATACTTTGTCGGCCCCAGCTCTGGTAGCAGACCGAGATCGGGCATCTAGATACTTGAGACTAGCGATTCTGATCATTCGCGTTCGATTGCTGCGCCGAACAGCTCTGTAGCTCACCTGCAACTCGAGTTACATCAAGAAACTCATCATCATATCCAAAACATTAGCAAAAAACAAATCGCTGTTCGGGCCCAGCTCTAGTAGCAGACCGAGTTTCGGACATCAAGGTACTTCAGACTAACGCACCTGATGATTCTAGATGGACTAAAAGTGCCTGTCAACTCTGTAGCTCTTGCACAACTCGACTTCAATTTAGGAAACGGATAGCACCTGCCAAAATGACACTCAACAACCGATCCCGTCTGGATTCTGTTTGGCCGTTATATGTATCCGATCGACCTGAGATTAAGATCGCGAGCGGGAAAAAAGATCGAATATGGGAAGAAAAGAACTAAAGCTTTTTTTGTTCTATCGGACCTCTGCAGCGCTGCTATCTCCACAAAAAAATAAAATAAAAAAACCCGGGGGGGAAGACTGTCTCCAACAGAGCCACCGAAGCCTGCTCAACAGGCCGGCGGGGAAGCAGCAAGGGAGAAGAAGGAAAGAGAAGAGCAAGGGGAAGACGAAAAAGAACGGAGAGAGAGAGAGAGAGAGAGAGAGAGAGAGAAAAAAAAAAAAAAGGACAGACAGCAAGAAACGAAGAAAAGAGGAAAGAAAACGAAGACAAGAGAAAAAGGAAGGAGAACAAACCAAAAACGAAAAAAAAGACAAGGGAAAAGACAGGGGCGGGAACGAGGAGGAACGAAGACAAAAGGAAGGAAGAAGAATAGACGCATAACAAATATAATGTTCGTGGCTATCCCAAGAAAAACCGCCTGGGCACAACGCAAAGGCCATCAGGCCGCCGGGCGCCGGTTCCGAAAGCGGCGCAGTTCGTGGAAGGCGAGCGGCAGACGCCGCGAAAAAAGCTGAGGCCAAGACGAAACCTGACCTGAGGCGTGACATACAAGCTCAGACAATAGACGTTGGAACCCCTTCACGTACGGAGCGCTAACAATGCTCTCGGGTGGCAGATTGCACGTGCGAGCGCCACCCAACGTGGAACGAATTACTGGAGCCCGAACAAGGCAGGGGTCGACCACGCGACGAACATGCCTGGGAGGAGCACGGAGGGGAACAGGAGACGAATCTAATTGGAAGAATTCTTTAACACATGCCGGGCCGGCGCCGAGAAGTGCCCTGTGAATGAGACCCAGGTTAGCTAAGTCTCTTCGAGAACACAATGGAGCCAACCTAAAGAGGTGGAGAGCATCCAAATCAGAAATGCCCACACCGCGGAGAAACGAGCTTTGAACACGATCCAAAGAGGCCAAGACGGATTTAGAAGAATGCGTGACAGCACAGGTTCTGCACTCGATGAATGATAGAATATTTGTTTTACATAACAAGACAAGCTCGGCATCTGCGTGAAAACGCCCCGTTCGCATTGATGACTACAGCCTCCAGCCACCCTCGTGCGCACAGCTCTGCACCTCATCTGTCATAATATATTCACAGTCGAAGTCAACACCTAAAATTTTGAATTTGCTTCCTGCCGGCCGTCTCCGTGAGACAATGCGCAAACTTCCTTTAGAAGGCTCGAAAAACAAAGGCGTTTGCACGGCCCCATTCATGCAAGCAGCTCCGACTCTGCTGCGCCGACGCAAACACATCAGCATCGGACGTGGAGAGAGGAAAGGGACGAAAAGCACTCAGATCATCAGGATAAACAATTTCTTGGAACAACATTCTGACGATGGCCCCCCGCGCGCCCCTGGAAAATACATGCCAAAACGGTGGGCCGAGCACAGTGCCCTGAAAGACCATATCTGTCATTTCAATGGTTCTTGAACAGGCACCTGCGACAGTGACGCGAGCGGAGCGAGCCTCCAGCCAGCTGGCAAAAACATCGCAAAGCGAATCGGAAGACCGAAAAACCGCAACTTCGACACAAGTCGTTCAGATTTCACTCTGTCGAAGGCGCGGGAAACATCTGAACAGTACAAACCTACGCGGCGGCCGCTTGAGATGAGAAGAAGCCTGGTAGGAAGAAAAAAAACATATCGCATCTCGGGCACCATGGCCCGGATTGCACGCGAATTGAAATGGACCGAACAGAAGCGACTGAGAGACGCGAGGGAGGAGGAAAGAGGGGAGAATACGTTCTGAACACTTAGACAGCTGTGAAGTTAAATGAATTCCTCTGTATTTTTTGGGATCATGCATCGCCTCTTTCTTGTATAGGGGACAAATGTGATGCAATCGCCAGCAAGATGGCCAGACTCCGGATCTGAGAATAGACCGGACGAGTAGCGCAAAGGGAAGGGCGAGAGAGCACGAACAAGACTTTAAAATACGAACGGGAATGCCGTCTGGACCGGTGGCAGAGTCACTCTTTAAATCATTTAAAACAAACATTGCACGCCTAACTCGCGCGGCGAAGAAGAGAAGTCTGCTCCACAGGGGCTCGCTGCACTACTGCAGAAAAACTATCTCGCCATCTTCATCCCAGGTCGATCGGGTACATACTACTGTCAAAAAGCATGTGGGCGGGATCGGCTGTTGGGTGTCATCTTGGCAGGTACTGTCGGTTTTCTGAACTTAACTCGAGCTGTAGAAGAGCTAGAGAGCTGACAGGCACACCTAATGCATCTAGAACCATCAGGCGCGCTAGTCTCAAGCATCTAGATTGCCGAACTCGGTCTGCTACCTGAGCTAGGACCAACCAACTAAGCGTGCTATGTTATTTTTCGGAGATGATGATGGCTTCCTGAACTCAACTCGAGCTGCAGATGAGCTACAAAGCTCTTCGGCACAGCAATCGAACGATAATCATCAGAAGCGCTATTTTCAAGTATCTAGATGTCTGAACTCGGTGCTCTCAGAGCTGGATCGGGGGGGGGGGGGGGGGGCAGGGGGGAGGAAAAGAAAAAACACACACAAACAAAAACTCTGCTATTTGTTAAAGATGATGCTGATTTTCTTGTTCGATGTAACTCGAGCTGCAGATGAGCTACCGAGCTCTTCGGCACAGCAATCGACAGGAAATCCTCAGAAACGCTAGTCTGAAACATCTAGATGCCCGAACTCGTTCTGCTACAAGAGCTGGGTCCGAAAAAAACTATTCGTACACTGCTATTATGTTATAGAAAATGATGATTTTCTTGATGTAACTCGAACTGCAGATGAGCTACAGAGCTGTTCGGCACAGCAATCGGAAGTGCAACATCAAAAAACGCTAGTCTCGAGTATCTAGATACCCAAACTCTGTCTGCTAACAGAGCTGGGTTCGAAAAAAAACTATTTGTACTCTGCTAATGTTGTGAGAGATGAAGATGACTTTTTTGAGATAACTCGAGCTGCAGATGAGCTTCAGAGCTTTGGCACAGCAATCCGAAGTGAATCATCAGAAACGCTAATCTCAAGTATCTAGATGCCCGAACTCGGTTTGCTTCCAGAGTTGGAACCAAAAATAGCCTGACGAAGGACCCAACCATGTGCAGTTGCGAGTACAACATTGTGGGTACCGGTTTCGGTGGAGCTCCTATGGGGCCACGAAGCTTGTGAGGGGTGCGCCGAAATTGGTGGCGCGGACGCATGTGGACACCGCCACTGGGGCCTTCGGTGTAGCTCCCTATGGGGCCATGAAACGCTGCCCTGGGCGAGGGAGACGCATGCGAACTGCGCCATTGGGACCTTCGCTGGAGCTCCTTATGGGGCCACGAAGCGCTGTCATGGGTGGGGGAACCGCATGCGAACTGCGCCTCTGGCGCCTTCGGTGGAGCTCCCTATGGGGCCACGAAACGCTGTCCTGGGTGGGAGAGACGCATGCGAACACCCCGATTGAGGCCTTCGGTGGAGCTCCCTGTGGGGCCACGAAACGCTGCCCTGGGCAAGGGAGACGCATGCGAACACCCCCACTGGGGCCTTCGGTGGAGCTTCCTATTGGGCCACGAAACGCTGCCCTGGGTGGGGGAACCGCATGCGCCCACCCCCACTGGGCCCTTCGGTGGAGCTCCCTATGGGGCCACGAAGCGCTGCCCTGGGTGGGGGAACCGCATGCGCCCACCTCCACTGGGGCCTTCGGTGGAGCTCCCTGTGGGGCCACGAAACGCTGCCCTGGGTGGGGGAGCCGCACGCGCCCACCCCCACTGGGGCCTTCGGTGGAGCTCCCTGTGGGGCCACGAAACGCTGCCCTGGGTGGGGGAACCGCATGCGCCCACCCCCACTGGGACCTTCGGTGGAGCTCCCTATGGGGCCACGAAACGCTGCCCTGGGTGTGGATACCGCATGCGCTCCCCCTCACTGGAACCTTCGGTGGAGCTCCCTATGGGGCCAAGAAACGCTGCCCTGGGTGTGGGAACCGCATGCGCCCCCCCTCACTGGGACCTTCGGTGGAGCTCGCCACGAAGCGCTGCCCTGGGTGTGGGAACCGCATGCGCCCCCCCTCACTGGGACCTTCGGTGGAGCTCCCTATGGGGCCACGAAACACTGCCCTGGGCGTGGGAACCGCATGCGCCCCCCCTCACTGAGACCTCCGGTGGAGCTCCCTATGGGGCTACGAAACGTGCGAGAAGTGCGCCGAGAGCACATGCAAGGAGGGGGAGGAGGGAGGAGGGGGAGGAGGGATGGAAGGAAGGAAAGAAGGAAGGAAGGAAGGAGGGAAGGAACGCGGGGCACCGTCCCTTCAAAACGAGGACCCAACACCACAGGATGGTTGGGAACTATTCATAATGCAATATTTACCTAACAGCGAAGACGGATAGGTTTCTAATGGGGTCAAAAGAAAGCATCCTGATGCCCCAAGGGGGTCTGGGCAGGATCCGGGGGATGCCGGGGAAAACCGGGGACTCCCAATTTGAACTGCCAGGAGCCACATTTTGACTGCCCGGAGCCAACAGAACACCATTCCCAGGCCACATTTTCAATGCCTGGAGCCAACTGCAAGCCAGTTCGTGTTCTTCGTGCCCCCAGAACACCATTCCCAGGCCATTTTGAATGCCCGGAGCCAACTGTAGGCCGCTTCGGGTTCTTCGTCTTCCCAGATCACCATTCACAAGCCACATTAAATGCCCGGAGCCAACTGCAAGCCATTTCGTGTTCTTCGCGTTCCCAGAACACAATTCCCAGGCCACATTTTGAAGGCCCGGAGCCAACTGTAAGCCACTTCGTGTTCTTCGTCATCCCAGACCACCATTCCTGTACCATATTTTGAATGCCCGGAGCCAACTGTGGACACCTTCGTGATCTTCGCGTTCCCAGAACACCAGTCCTGCGCCATAGATTGAATGCCCGAGCTGAGGCAGGCTGAGGCCGAGGCAGGCTGAGGCCGAGGCAGGCTGAGGCTGAGGCTGAGGCTGAGGCACGCCGAGGCAGGCTGAGGCTGAGGCTGAGACAGGCCGAGGCTGAGGCAGGCTGAGGCTGAGGCTGACGCAGGCTGAGGCCGCGGCAAGCTGAGGCTGAGGCTGAGGCAGGCTGAGGCTGAGGCAGGCTGAGACTGAGGCTGAGGCAGGCTGAGGCTGAGGCTGAGGCTGATGCAGGCTGAGGCTGAGAGCCTGAGAAGAAGAAGAAGACACTCCCGCGGTCGCGGGTCACCGCCTCGGGGGCCGTCGCCCGAGCGCCCGCGGCCGCGGGCACTCAGTGCTCGGCGCACGTCGCGCGCGACTCGCAGTAGTGCCCGCAGCCGCTGCGGCCTAACCCCTCGCCGCGCAGGGGGGCAAGGCGGCTCGGGCGGATCGCCCCAGCCTCCTCCGCGCCGCCCCTGGGTGACACCTCCAGGGCCACAGGCGCCGTGCAGGGGGTACTCCTCGTAGTACCCCATGTGGTATCGTCACCAGTTCCAAGCATCTCGACGGGCGCAGCCCGTGTCTGCTGCGGCCTAACCCCTCGCCGCGCAGGGGAAAAGCGGCTAGGGCCGATCGCCCCAGCCGCCTCCGCGCCGCCCCTGGGAGAAACGTCCAGGGCCACAGGCGCTGTGCAGCGAGTACTCCGCGTAGTACCCCGCGCCGTGGCGCCGGTGGCTCCCTGCGTCAGGTCGGCCTCTGCCAGTGGCCGCTGCGGCCTACCCCCTCGCCGCGCAGGGGGTATGCAGCTAGGACGGATCGCCCTAGCCGCCTCCGCGCCGCCCCTGGGAGACACGTCCAGGGCCACAGGCGCCGTGCAGGGCGTGCACCACTGAGTACCCCACGTCGTAGCGCCAGCGTCCCCCTGAGCCGCGTCGGGCTCTGCGCGCATCCCCTGCGGCCTAACCCCTCGCCGCGCAGGGGAAGAATGGCTGGCGCTGTTCGCCCCAGCCGCCTCCGCGCCGCCCCTGGGAGACACATCCAGGGCCACTGGCGCCTTGCGTGGAGTACTCCTCATAGTACCCCGCGTCATGTCGCCAGCATCTCCTCCCTGCAATGCGTCGGGCGCTGCCCGTATCCTCTGCGGCCTAACCCCTCGCCGTGCAGGGGATAGGAGGCTAGGGCGGGTCCCCCTAGCCTCCTCCGCGCCGCCCCTGGGAGGAACGTCCAGGGCCACTGGCGCCGTGCAGGACGTACTCCGCGAAGGGCCCCACCTCGTAGCTCCAGTAGCTCCATGGCGTTTACCCTCAGAAACAGCTCGCCGTCCTCGCTGCCCCTGGCTGGGCGTCTCCTTAGCCACTGGCTCCGCCCTTCTTCTCGAGGTACTCCTCGTGGTGCTTGCCAACGCATCCCCAGCCAGGCCTCGAGGCCTGCCATTGACCTCTGCGCGGCCTCGAGCAGCATGTTTCCCGCTGTGATTGCCGCTGAGCGCCTGGACGCCCATGGTTGCCTCCAACGTCTGCTGCTCGAGAGAACCGCTTGCCCTTCCCATGGGATTCGGCCCATGGTCCTTCTGCCCGTTCTCGACCCGTCGTCCCGAAGCCGCCTGAAAGAGGGCCCAGAGACTTGGTTGCTGTGCTCGTCCTCGCTGCTGCACCCTTTCAGCGCGCATTTGAGGCACTGCTCCGAGTTCCTTTGTGCCGCTACCGCTCGGTTGGGGCCCTGCTCCTGCCCCCTTTCCGACGCGGCCCATGGCAAGCTCGCTGTCTTTGTCAGGTGGTTGAGGCCCTGCTCCTGCCTCCTTTCCACCTCCTTCGCTCGGCTGAGGCCCTGCTCCTGCCTCCTTTCCGATGTGTCTGCAGCGTGCTCCATCATCAGCACCAACTCCGTCTTCGTCGCTCGGGGGTAGGGGTTCACCACCATGCTGTGCAACAGGGGGCACTTCATCCCCATGGCGCCACTGAGGAACCGCAGGCTCCGTGGGCGCTAGGGACTCGGCGGGCGTCCTCGTCCCCGTGCAGCCACTTCCCCCTTGTTGGGGCTCGGCCGCTTCAGGAACTGCGTGTCGCGTGCGTCCGAGGATCGTGTTGTTGTCATCGTCCTGGTCACGCTTCACCTTTTCCTTTGCCTTTATCCTTTCCACTATGGCTGCCATCTTGTGCTCGTATCCCGCGGGCTCCGCCATTGCCACGGGGCGAGTGACGCAAGTCTTCGATCTTAGCGGGGGCAGGACCTTGGGCATCATCCTATGCAGGGGGGTCGTCATGTCCATGTGCCTCGCCAGCGTCTTGTGTGGGCCCAAGCCTCTTCGAAGATTCGTCAGCACTTCAACTCCTTGTCTGGTTGGCGGCTTGCACTGCCTCCTGAGCTTTTGCCGTCGGCGTTGTTGCGCCCAGGCGCCGCAGCCCACGCAGACAAAGACCGTTGGAACCGCCTCGTCGCTGAGCCCGTCGCCCTTCTGGTTCACCGCCACTAGGTGATGTCCGAGTGGTTGGTTGAGGAAAGCCTTGAGGAAAGTGGGGGCGCCAGCGCAACCATTGAGCATAACTTCAGTCCCTGGGCAGTTGATCTTCAAACACGCCTTGCATTGGAGACCAAAGTTTCCTTCCTCCCACTGGTGCCATCCGTCAGTACGTGTACTCCTTATCCTCTTGATCTGGGCTGTTCTCCGTGTCCAACGCTCGTGGGCATCTCGATCAAACAAGGGAAGTACTGCCGCGACCAGCTTCGCGAAGTTCTTGATCCTCACACTGGCCGTGTCGATAGCCTTCGCGAAGTCCTCGCTGATAGGTGCATGCATCGCCGCACCAGCTTTGGCTCTCACGTCCGCATAGACATTAGCATCCGTGAGCCTTCTTGTTGCCATATCCATACAAGCATACTCCTCTCCAGACCGGTGTGCTTTCACGTGCGTCACGCTGCGGAGATGGTGGAACCCAGGCAGACTCTGGGCAAATAAGGCCACGCACGCGCATGCCGACTTAGAATGCAACTGCTGCTCGTGCGTGAGGGCCGCCATCCTGATCGTGCCCATGAAGTCCGCATAACCATCAGCTGGGCGGTCTGCCACCTGCCCTGTGTACGCGTAGGCAAGGTACTCCGCCATCGCCGAGGACTGCGGTAGTGACGCTGGCACTGGAGCATGCATCGTGCACAGTACTTTGTCCGAGTGTGGATCCATTAATGCGATAGCCCATCCAGCACGTTGTAGCTCCATAATGTCTGGCTTCGTACAGCTCCCGTCGAACGAAAGCTCCATCTCCAGATCGGTCTCAGCAAGCACTGTGGCAGCCATTGTCTCAGGCGTACAATCGAAGTCGTTGCCATCACCGTCGAGGATTACGCTGCCAGTACCGATCTGCATGTCAGGAATTTCCCACTCAGGAAAAGCGAAAGCCCCTTGCGTGACGACTCGGTCATCCTGCGCTTGGCGGAGCTCCTGGAAGAACGAGTCGGGGATTTCAGCTTCACGGCGTGCTTCTACGACTTCTGGACGAGTACAATCCACCAGCCTATGCACCAGCGTGTCCTCATCCCCGCACTCGCACTTGCCGTCCGTGAGATAGCCTTTTTCTTTCGCTTTCTGACGTGTCCATACTCCATCGCAGGCACAGTTCATGATACAGAACTTCTGATATTTGTTGAACTTCCTCGACCTCACATGGCGCCGAAGGATATCAAAGTTGACTCTCGTGTAAGGCTGCATTTCCCACTTTTCCGCTAGGGCCTTCTCATGCTGCACTGCGAGACCTTGCCTCAGCATCATTTCCAGAAGGCCTGGAGTGAGTTGCCCTACATGCACTTCATCGCCTCGATGGTTTATCCAGATTAGCCCTGTACGCGTCTGCCACCCAGCACGTTGTACTGAAAGCGCTGCACGTTGTAGGGGGCCACGTGTCTTGCTCCACTGCTTGACCACTCCAGGTTCGGTGACCGCCCTTCGCCACCAGGCTTCCAGCAATGCAAGAGGAACAGCTGCAGCTGCGGGCCTGGCTGTGGCGGCCCACACCATCCTTGACCATTGGAGGGCAGGCGCCAGCGCCTGTGTGGCAGCAGGGTCGCCTAGCAGCACCATCTTCGCGCTCGCGGAGATGCCGCCGTGGTTGGGCTTGACGTGCTTGTTGTAGTCCCTTCTTAACTTCAGGAGCTCAGCGTCGTTGACCCCGTTGACCTCTACCCCGAAGGTGTACGCAGGCCTCGCGCCCACGCGGTAGATCTTCCCAATTCTCTCCGTCTTCTTTGCGGCTAGCACCTTCTTGAACTTCCGCAGCTTCTTGAGCCTGCCTCCATATACCTTCTGTCTTGCCCGAAACTTGTCACGCGTACCTTTGGTGTTCCGAGCCCTGCCTCCAGAAACATCAGTGCCCAAGTACGCCGTGCTCCTCATGCTGATCTTCGTATCAAGTTGCAGCCGTCGACTGACTTCATCGCTTATGGCCTTGGTGCTAGAGATTATGGCAAGCTTCTCGTTGATGCTGGCCCCTAGAGCGCGAGCAACCTGGAAGAAGCCTTTGGTAGCATGCACCGCCTGGTCGATCACCATCTGCTTGCTACTGCTGTTGACGCCAAGGGCGGTGTCGTCGATGTAGGAAGCGAAACGAACGAGCGGATGCAACGTTGTGTACATGTCATACTGCTCGACTGCGTGGGCCTTTATCACCACATCTGCATACGCATCTCCCGCTGGCAACCCAGCGTTTGCGTGCCTTGGGGCTCCCCCATGGTGGAGTCGCAAGCGTATGATCCTTGGCCCCTTCCACTGATTGTAAACCACCTTTACTATCGGGACTGGCATGCCAAGGCGCACTAATTTGTCGCGCGCCTGATCCAGCTCGATCGTCTCGTAATACTTGCTGTAGTCTGCTACGACCGTGACTACATACCTGTCTTGGCATACATTCTGCTCGTTGTCCGCTGCGAGGGTCCATGCGCTGTCCACTGCGCTTCTGCCCGCTGCCGCTCCCCAGTAGGGTCGGTCCAACCTTTGCTGGATCATGTCGAGGCTAGGTCGTCTCATCTTCTGCCATACTCTGTACGCCGCCGAGTATAGTATGATCAACCTGTGTCCTCCGGTAGCCTTGGGCAGCATTGGCATCACCATCCACGTGAGTTGGATGGGAAAAACACCGATTGCCTCCACCGCCTGGAAGATGTCACAGAGGCACTCCAGGGCCTCGTCATTCAGGTGTTGAAAGTGTGACGGGTGGATGCCTTCAAGACTGCTTGAGGTCTTAGTGGAGAATGCCTTCGGTGCTGCTCTGATCAACCTTGGACTTGGTCTATCCATGGTACTGCGATCAGGTGCCCACACAAACGGTGCCTCCTCAGACGCCTTCCACAGCTTGTGGTGCTTGGCTTCCATGTCCATTACAATTTGGTGAGGATGTCCGCTCATGCCATCTGAGGTTGTCGTGCGCACTACCGTCGGCGCCTGCACCTGATTAAGCTTTGTGATGCGATGGAGACGCCCAGCCCCTCCTGCACATGCAATATCGCACCAGTCCTTCCAGCGAGTAGAGCTGTCGCGGTCTGCCAACTGCTTTGCATACTCCATATCTTCTTCGCATTCTGCAAGAAATTCATGTAATTCTTCGCTAGATGTTGAGGCACGTCCGACCAATCGTCTGGCTCTTGTGACGGAGGCGTCAAGACGATGACTGATATTTTGGCCCACGTAGTCAGTCTCCAGGAAACCTTGGACTTCATCCGTGAGCTGCCTTTCTTGCACTTGACCACGGCCGTTCTTGAGCGCAGCAATCCCTTGAACAGCATCTGCGAACCATTGCCAGCCGTCAGCGACTGCCTGGATATCTTCAGCGTCTTGACCCTCATATGCATACGAAATCCACTTGGGTCGAATCATGCCTTTGAAAGCATCTGGCGCCTTGATAACAGTGCCCGTGATGTGGCCAAGCCGTACTGCAGCCTTGCACGCCCAGAATCCCCATGCACGTGAGAGTACGTTCCACGCCACGGCGACTGGTGCAATAGCTGCTTGTCGATAGGCTTCTGCCGCATAGCTCCGCTCAAAATCCCAGTCCGCTTCGTACCACAATGGTCCCACAACTTTCTCAGCAGCAATCTTTGTCCCTCCAACATATGTAAGGTATTGCATTGTCGTTCCGTGACCACACAACGAAAGCTGGACAGGGCGGTGCGGTTTCTTATGCCATGTCTTATCTACCTGGCATTTCCTCATCAGCCGCATGGCTCCAGAGCTCAATGCGAAGAAGTCGATCGTCGTTGCGCTGGTCGGACCCCTGCATGTGATCTGGCCTGGGCTGACGAGCCCGACTTGTGCGTGTACTGGGAACCCTGATGCCTCGACCTCATCGATAGACATATTCCAGTCGCCTCCAACAATACATGGGTATTGCTGTCCTGCCATCGCAAGCCCTACGTTCATGAGGATCCTAGCGTTCCTCATCGTCATGCCCTCGGCCGTACGCAGGTAAATGTTGAAGACGTTGATAGGCGGCCATCCTTCCAGTTCCACAAGCACGTGCTGAGCTCGGTGGGGTACCAGCTCTGACCCGAATGCGACCTGCGCGTTCGTCTCGCTTTGTCTTCGAGCGGCCGTGGTATTGGGATACTCAGGGCCTCGTAGCCCAACGCCTTCCCTTGCAAAAATAGCCAACCCACCTGACGGAAGATGCCCATCTGTAGGCTTCCCTGGGATAACCATCATCTGCCACTTTCGGGAGCCAGCCCATGTACAAAGGGCCTCGCATTCCCAGTCCAAGTGTCCTATTTCTTGCGCTAAAACGACTAGCGCGCTGGTCCTTTCCAATCGAAGCTTAAGCGTGCGCTTCCCTTGACTGGCATTGAATGTCTCGAACAGGTGCTCGCTTGTCATGGATACAGGTGCAGGAGTAGCACATGTCTTTCCACGTCGTACCATCAGCCCACTGACCCGCGGCGGGATGCTAGGATTTGCACCCTGCTGTTGGTACTGCGGACACTTCATCTGTCTTGCGAAACTTGGTTTTCTGGATGTCGGCCACCATGTCGGAAAGCTGATCCTTGGAGATTTCGTGGCCGTGTTCTCCATGGCATAGCTTTGTGTGGAGCGCTTCGACGTCCTCCGTTGTCCACTGGGTGTCGTTCCCGCGCTTGTAGGACTCGCCGTTGGTGTTGCCTTCGCTTCCGCTGCTTGCCCCGGCAAGGCCATCATCAGATTCATGGCCAACAGGAACTTGCACACCATTCCTTGGAGCCGTAGCCTTGGGGATGGATACTTCCAGCTTTTTCTGCACCAACTTTTGTAGCTTCTGGAAGTTGGCGTCCGCTCGACACTGGTGGTAGAACTGCAGCAGGCCAGGATCCTCCTGGAAGTCTGCGAGGTTGACGTCGAGCGCCATGATGTCCTCGGGGATGATGGGTGCAGCGCCATCAGAGGCTTCACCGCGGGCAACTTGGACTTGCCGCTGGTGGTGTTCAGCCTCCGCTTTGAACTGCTCAACCTCGTCCTTCTTTGCCTCGATCGACGCCGACTTTTCTGAAATCTGCTCCTGCAGTGCTTGTAGCTGCAGCTGCAATGCCTCATGATCCTTCGTGAGTTTGTCCAGCTGCGTCCTGCTGCGCTCGAGCTTCTGCGTCGCCAGCTTGAATGCCGTTGCAGGAGGCCGCAGGTCGCGGATCTGCTCCCTGAGCTTGTCAATCTCCGCCTTGTGGTACGCATGGGCCGCACCATCCTGCTCCTCGTACTTGACGGCCTCCTTGAGGGCCCGCTCGTGGTAGTTGATCTTTTCCTGAATCGCCGTCCTCTTTGCGAAGCTGGGGTCTTTCTCGATCTTCTCTTCCGTGTGCTGGTGCTTGTCGCTCTCCGCTTTGAGCCGAGTCGCGGGGCCTCCTTTGCCGACGAGGTTCCGCAACTTTGCGAGCTCGGCCTCCATGAGCTTGAACTTCGAGCACCACGGCGCAGGCTTCTCAACGAGTCCACTGCCTCCAGCTCGCTTCGATGGTGCATCACCTGCACGTGCAGCTGCATCTGCCTTCTTGGCGGCCGTGATGATGCGCTGCGGCGCCTGCTTGCCACAGCTGCACTCGATGCGGCACGCCCAGTTGCCGTCCATGCCACACGCGCAGCTCCAGAACGGCTTCTTCGAACCTCGCAGCACCCTCGGCCTAGGCTGCTGCTCATGCACATTGGCCGGCGCTGGCGCCATTGCCCCTGCAGAGGAGCCGTGATGGCCGTCCAGTCGCTGGGCCGCACTGCGCAGCCGCGCCGCCAGGCCAGGGGAGCGGCGCCCCGCCCAGGCGTGGAGGAGGGCGCGATCCTCCTTGCGTCGGAGTCGCGCTCTATGATGTGCGGCGGTCTCCCTGGGAGCCGCCGTCGCGCGAGCGCTAGTCTCAGCGCGCGGCAGGAGCCAGATCCCCCTCGCCTGCAGCCCCGCAGGCGCCCGAAGGGGGGCGGCAGCTCCTCGCGAGCCGAAAACTTGAGCCAAAATGGCTACGGAACTGCTGAGAGCCTGAGAGGCTGACGCTGAGGCTGAGGCAGGCTGGACTGAGGCTGAGGCCGAGGCAGGCTGAGGATGAGGCTGAGGCAAGCCGAGGCAGGCTGAGGCAGGCTGAGGCTCAGGCCGAGGCCGAGGCAGGCTGAGGCTGAGGCCGAGGCAAGCCGAGGCAGGCTGAGGCTGAGGCTGAGGCTGAGGCTGAGGCTGAGGCTGAGGCTGAGGCTGAGGCAGGCTGAGGCTGAGACAGGCTGAGGCTGAGGCTGGCGCAGGCTGAGGCTGAGGCCGAGGCCGAGGCAGGCTGAGGCTGAGGCCGAGGCAAGCCGAGGCAGGCTGAGGCTGAGGCTGATGCTGATGCTGAGGCAGGCTGAGGCCGAGACAGGCTGAGGCTGAGGCTGAGGCAGGCTGAGACTGAGGCAGGCTGAGGCTGAGGCCGAGGCAGGCTCAGGCCGAGACAGGCTGAGGCTGAGACTGAGGCCGAGGCTGAGGATGAGGCCGATGCAGGCCGAAGCAGAAACAAGGTGACGCTGGATGGGGGGGGAAGGGGGGGGGGGAGGCTGAAGCAGGCCGAGGCCGAGGCAGGCTGAGGCCGAGGCAGGCTGAGGCTGAGGCTGAGGCAAGCCGAGGCAGGCTGATGCTGAGGCTGAGGCTGAGACTGAGGCAAGCTGAGGCTGAGGCAGGCTGAGGCTGAGGCTGAGGCCGAGGCAGGCTGAGGCTGAGGCAGACTGAGGCTGAGCCCGAGGCAGGCTGAGGCTGAGGCCGAGGCAGGCTGAGGCTGACGCTGAGGCAAGCCGCGGCAGGCTGAGGCTGAGGCTGAGACTGAAGCAGGCTGAGGCATCCGTAGGCATTCATGGCAATCCTTAGGAATCCCTAGGAATCCTTAGGAATCCGTAGGCATCTTTAGGAATCCGTAGGCATAGTTACGCATCCTCAGGAATCCTTAGGAATCCTTAAGATTCCTCTGGAATCCTTAGGAACCACCAGGAATCCCTAGGAATCCAAATTCCTAAGGATTCCGAAGTTGTCCTCAGGATTACTATGGATTCCTAAGGATGCCTAAGGATGCCTAAACAGGCCTCAGGAATCCCTATGAATCCTTAGGATTCCATGGGGTCCTAAGGCCGTTGCCACAGCGGCTGTCACTGCAAATGCGACTGCGACTGCGAGAACAGCAGAACTCGACAACTGGATTCTCACCTGAATAAAAGGGAATTATTCCAGTTATGCTTATACACATCGCTGTTAGGTTGCCTTGCCGGGATAATTTCTTAAGAGGTGACGATGCCTTTCCTGATGTAGCTCGAGCTGCAGATGAGATTAGAGCTGTCCGGCACAGCAATTGCACGGATATCATCAGGAACGCTCGACGCAAGCATCTAAATGTGGAAATCGGTCTGCCACCAGAGCTGGAACGCAACAACTATTCGCACTCCTCTTGTCCACTTCCTTCTCCTCCCCCCCTCCTCCTCTGTATTTGTTCATCTGCTCCTTCTGCTCATCTTTCTCCTCATCCTCCTCTCCCGCTCCTAATCCACTCCTCCTGCTCCGACTCTTCTTCCCCTCATCTTCCTCCTCTCTATCATCATCATCGACCCTCTTATCCCTCTCCACCCTTCCCCCTCCTGCTCGTCATCCTCCTCTTCCTCCTCCTCATCCGTCTCCTCCGCCTGCTCCTTCTTCTCCTTTTTCTTCCCTTCCTCGGCCTCCTCCATCTCCTTCCCCCCCTCACTCTTTCTTCTTCTTCTTCTCCACGTCTTCCTTCATGAAACCGCACCCTGCGAGATTGCCGGCTTACCACCGGCCCCCAATTCGTCGCTGCCGGCTGCCTCCGCTATTGCAGAGACGGCATCAATGCATTCACCTGTTAGGCAGGGATGGAACGACTGAACTGGAATTGAAACTCGCGCATGCTGTTTAAAATTGCTGAAGCTGAAAACTCTGCACCGCGATCGGGATAACCAGCGAGTCGGTTCCAATCAACAGCGTCTACGTCGGCACTCACGCGCCTCAGCCTCGAAGAATTAAACTGCCAGCACATGCGAGACGAAATGCACTCAGAAAGGGAGGAAAGGAAACAAAGAAATAAAAAATTATATGGCAAGCATCTTTCGGTAAAACAGCCACTTCTGCGAACTCGCATAGATCAGTGATAATCAGATCACGTAGATACCGCCCCCACATCGGATCTTGGATACTGTCTTAAACCATATATAATGTCGAAGCCAGGGCGGATTATCAAAGTTAATCACCAATTATGAAAACTTCTAGTTTAAGAACTTGAATCGTCAAGCTCTGTAAATACAGATTGCATCGGGAAAACCTCACCATAGCAATGAGGGCGCTAAAAATTCGCGAAAAACACGGGACCGCAATCGCAAAGAAACAATAACCAAAGAGAAGCAAAAATGAGACAAGAGAAACGTACTGATCTAAAACAATAGCTAGGTCACCACCACTGCTGTTTCTGTCTTTCCTGCAAATGCAAGTGTGCCCATGCAAACTGGACTCGAAACTCGATCGAATCGACTTTCGTTGAAAAAGTGTGACCCGGACGGAGGGGCCAAAAGAGAAATGCGAGCCTCTGACTCAGCCTGCGAAGAGAGAAAAAACCTGGATGCTGAAATGGAAAACTGTGACATTCAACAAAAAAAGACTGACCCTGGCTTCACCTGGGCCTCCTCCTTGAAGTAAAAACTGCTGGCGTTCGTAAGACTTAAAGAAACACTCGCGAAGCGAAGTCTGCCGAAGAAAAATCTCGCAAATTGTCGCTCCAAAATGGTTGCAGACAGCCTCTCCGGAGTGAGCCACTTCGAGAATTCCAGAAACTCGGGATAAAGGCAAATCGAAAAATCCATTTTTTGTGCTTGGAAAACTCCGGCTTAAGGCAAGTCGAAAAATCTGAATTGAGGCTGCAAAATGTTCGACCTGAGCGGCGCTCAGTCGAGAGGACAAATCCACGACGTCTGCGACGGAACTTGCCCTGCGGGGGGGAAGAAAAAGAAAAAAAAAAATGGCACAGTAAACCCCGGGACCGCACAGAACCAGCTACGCTGCGGGCGAGGGTAGAAAGATGCGAAGTGCGAATCGCCCCGAATCCCTGTGGAAAACGAAGGTCCTGAACGGAATCATGGAATTCACCTTCTAAATCTCTAAATTCCCAATTCTAAATACTGTTGAAATTTCGAAGGATTTGAATAAGTAAAAAACAAACAGCTGTCGCAATTATTGCTAGCCGACTACCCCCTGGCGCGCTGGAATTACCCTTACCTGCGCGCATTGCCCTTAGAGAAGCTCTACAAATGAATTGTTTCAATCACGGTCCATATCAATTCTTGATTAAATAGACGATTCGCGCTTCTGGTTGTTCTCTCGTCATTGCTTCTAACATTTGTTTGCTATATCTCATGTCTTTCAGCATTGTAGGAAACCAGCGGAAATCCATAAACTTTTGAAATACATAAAATTACCCAGGGACGTACCCAACCCTTTGGCAACAGGTGGCATTACCAACTGGCGCTTTCAAAATAGCTGAACATCCGCTGGACGTCCAAGAGGCCCACGAAAGCGACGACCATTGCGAGGACCGAAAGCGTGGCCCCTCCGCTGGGCCTCCCTGGAGCCCACGAAAGTGCCGACAGTTGCGCAGTTGGCAACTCCCCCCGCAGGGAGCCGCGAGGTCCCGACGCGATCCGAGTGTCACCCCCACTCCGCTGGGCCTCCCAGAACCCCACGAAAGTGCCGACAGTTGCGCAAGTTGGCAGCTCCCCCCGCAGGGAGCCGCGAGGTCTCGGCGCGATCCGCGTGTCACCCCCACTCCGCTGGGCCTCTCAGGAGCCCACGAAAGTGCCGACAGTTGCGCAAATTGGCAGCTCCCCCCGCAGGGAGCCGCGAGGTCTCGACGCGATCCGCGCGTCACCCCCACTCCGCTGGGCCTCCCAAGAGCCCACGAAAGTGCCGACAGTTGCGCAGTTGGCAGCTCCCCCCGCAGGGAGCCGCGAGGTCTCGACGCGATCCGCGCGTCACCCCCACTCCGCTGGGCCTCCCAGGAGCCCACGAAAGTGCCGACAGTTGCGCGAGTTGGCAGCTCCCCCCGCAGGGAGCCGCGAGCTCTCGGCGCGATCCGCGTGTCACCCCCACTCTGCTGGGCCTCCCACGAGCCCACGAAAGTGCTGACAACTGCGCAGTTGGCAGCTCCCCCCACAGGAAGCCGCGAGGTCCCCACGCGATCTGCGTGTCACCCCCGCTCCGCTGGGCCTCCCAAGAGCCCACGAAAGTGCTGACAACTGCGCAGTTGGCAGCTCCCCCCACAGGAAGCCGCGAGGTCCCGACGCGATCTGCGTGTCACCCCCACCCCGCTGGGCCTCTCAGGAGCCCACGAAAGTGCAGACAGTTGCGCAAATTGGCAGCTCCCCCCGCAGGGAGCCGCGAGGTCTCGACGCGATCCGCGCGTCACCCCCACTCCGCTGGGCCTCCCAGGAGCCCACGAAAGTGCTGACAACTGCGCAGTTGGCAGCTCCCCCCGCAGGGAGCCGCGAGGTCCGGACGCGATCTGCGTGTCAACCCCACGTCGCTGGGCCTCCCAGGAGCCCACGAAAGTGCCGACAGTTGCTCCCCCCGCAGGGAGCCGCGAGGTCTCGACGCGATCTGCGTGTCACCCCCGCTCCGCTGGGCCTCCCAGGAGCCCACGAAAGTGCCGACAGTTGCGCAAGTTGGCAGCTCCCCCCGCAGGGAGCCACGAGCTCTCGGCGCGATCCGCGTGTCACCCCCACTCCGCTGGGCCTCTCAAGGAGCCCACGAAAGTGCCGACAGTTGCGCGAGTTGGCAGCTCCCCCCGCAGGGAGCCGCGAGCTCTCGGCGCGATCCGCGTGTCACCCCCACTCTGCTGGGCCTCCCACGAGCCCACGAAAATGCCCACAGTTGCGCAGTTGGCAACTCCCCCCGCAGGGAGCCGCGAGGTCTCGACGCGATCTGCGCGCCCCCCCACTCCGCTGGGCCTCCCAAGAACATGGTGTATCAAGGAAACGTGTTCGGCCCTAGCTTGTGGAACGAATTGTATGCTGACTTGTTTTATAATTGTTGTATTGGTTCCACTTGTTTTTTCGGAGGTGAGGGGGTGAGATCGAAGTGGAACGGAGAGCCCCCCTACCGGGAAATCGATTTCGGTTTCGCGTTCGCGCGCGCCGTGCGGGCGAGGCGAGGCCGCGCGGGCGGGCGAAAGGAAAGTCACCTGTGGCTGAGGCGCGGCCGGACCAAATGATTCCCTTCCCGGCGGCCGCGGCACCGCGGTGCCCCGACGGTGTCCCGCTGGCGTCCCGTGCGGCTGAGGCGCGGCCGGATCAAATGTCCCCCTTCCGGGCGGCAGGGGCCCCGCGGTGCCCCGCCGGTGCCCCACCAGCGCCCCGTCGGTGACCCGATGATGATGATGATGATGAAGATGATGATGATGATAATGTTGATGTTGATGTTGTTGATGATGATGGTGATGATGATGTAAGTGTTTTATTTTGGTGATCGATAGTGAGATCGATAGTGAGGTCGAATGTGAGATCGATAGTGAAATCGATAGTGATATCGATTGTGAAATCGAGCGTGCGACCGAATGTCAGATCGATTGTGAGATCGATTGTGAGATCGATAGTGGTAGTGGTAGTGAGATCGATTGTGAGACCGAATGGGAGATCGATTGTGAGATCGATTGTGATATCGATAGTGAGATCGACAGTGAGACCGAATGTGAGATCGATAGTGGGATCTATTGTGAGATCGATTGTGAGATCGATCGTCAGACCGATTGTGAGATCGATCGGTTGAGATTGATAATGACATCGATAGTGAGTTCCATAGTGAGATCGATGGTGAGACCGAATGTGAGATCGATTGTGATATCGGTTGTGATATCGATAGCGAGATCGGTAGTGAGACCGAATGTACGATCGATAACGAGATCCCAAGTGAGTTCGATAGTTAGATCGATAGTCAGATCGAATGTGAGACCGAATGTGAGATCGATTGTGAGATCGATTGTGAGATCGATAGTCAGATTGTGAGATCGATCGATTGAGATCGATTGTGAGATCGGTAGTGAGTTCGATAGTAAGATCGATCGAGCGCGACGTTGCCCCCCCCCCCCCCCCCCCCCCCCCCCCCCCCCCCCCCCCCCCCCCCCCCCCTCACCCCCTCATCACCCGAAGGGTGGTCGTATAGGTATTTTCATGTGTCTTTATATGTTTTTACAAGCCTCGGCAACGCAACAACGATGCACCACTGACATGACAGGATATCGACCTGCACTGCGTCGCTCGGTGACACGCGCAGGGCGCAGGACAAAATCCTTTGAAAAAAAAAAAAAACGCTGCTCGACTGCCGGCTGGCCCAAGCCAGCCCTGCAGGAGCCAAAAAACGAAACGAGCTCAACCGATAAGACCAAGACAGAACAGGAGCGAGAAGGAAGGAAGGAAGGGAGGAGGAGGGGGACAGGGAGGGGGGGCGAGGGGGGGGGAGAGTGGAGGGAGAGGCAACAGCAACGACGACGACCAGAAGGAGGGGGGGGAGGGGGAGGAGAGGAAGGGGGAGAGGGCCACGCCCCAACGAGGCACCCGCGCAACGCGCGCGCCGCGTGCTCCACGCACGGCGGCCGGGAGGAAGAGACAGGAAAGGGGAGGAGGGGGGAGACGGCGGACGACGGACGACAACGAGACACGACAGCAGCAGAGAGGGGGAGGGAAGAGGGGGGGAGAGGAGGGGGAGGGAGGAAGGGGAGGGAGGGGAAGACAGGGAAGGGGAAAAGCGAGCTAAAAACATGAAAGCGGCGATCTTAAACTACCCCGACAAATCGCGCATGCCTCGCAGAATCTGGCTGTGCATGGGGACTCGCCAGCACAATTATTTATCCCAACCAGCGCAGCCAGCGTGTGCTACGTAACGCACTAGAGAACCAAGCCTGCTCTGACATTCTTTGACAGAGGGGGCAGCAGCGATGAAATCAAGCAGCAGGTTGCACAACCGGACCCCTCCGAGAGCAGACTGCAATACGAAATTCTGCGCTCGAATCCCATAGGGGTCGACAAGGCGCCGAAGATGGCGGCGAGGAGAGCGAGAAAGAGGAGGAGAACGGTCGATCCGGAAAAAGTCTGGGGACCCACTCCTAAAGCCGACCTATGAATAACCCCGAGCACGGCCATATCTCTGCGAGTAGCGAGCGGCGCCAATCGGAAATGAACGCATGCATCGCGGGCAGAGACCCCCACAGCTCGCAAAAACCGGTCTTGAACTGCGTCTAGCACGCTCAGCGTGGCTGCACACACGCGGGCCAACGCAGGCGCCCGGTATTCAGCGAAAGACAGCACGTGACTCTTGAACAACAGCATGAGCTCAGGCACAGGGTGGCACCTACGGGAACGAAGCAAACAAAGTTCGCGCATGACAAATCGCTGCCGTTTCTTCCACAGCCTGAGGCAAACTGAACATTTAAAAGACTCGCCATGCGGGCGGCGATGACTTAAAACATGCTGGCTTTCTTTTCCGGCATCGAACAAAACAGCATTCGCCTGCCCCCACGAATGAAGAAGAAGTTGGCACTCAGACAGATTATTCTGGATGCAAGCGTTACTGGCGGCAGCCGGGTAAGACTTCACAGCATTCAGATCGCCAGCAAAAGCCAGCTCTTGAAAACCTCCCTGTCGGACGG
>CAUYUJ010014714.1:217572-224628 GCA_963575745.1 Prorocentrum cordatum
GCACCAAGACACTCTGACCTAGGAACGAAGCTGGCGGCAAACATTCGCTCAAGAACCTTAGATAATTGAGCGGTTAAATGAATTCCGCGGTAATTATCTGGGTCGCTCAGAGCACGACGCTTGTGTAAGGGATGCTCCCAATGCTCTCTCCAGGCAAACGGCCAGACGCCAGTGCGTAAAATCAACCGCGCCAGCTTAGAAACCGCAACGGCGAGAGACTGAGCACACTCCTTCAAGACTCGCGCTGGCAGCAGATCCGGCCCGGCACCGGAGTCGGGACGGAGCAACTTGAAAGCATTGAAAGCTGCACGTCGGCGAATTACACACGGACAGTGGTCAGGAGGTAATAGAAGCGAAGAGCAATCCGTGAATTCGTTCAAAACAGCGGCAGGCAGGGACCACTTAGATTGGAAGGACCTAGGAAAAAATGATGTTCTCTACCTAGCTCGAATGGCCCAGCGCCCGTTGGACTGACGCAAGGGAGAAGCGGATTACTTGTGTACGTGCGACATCAAAGTATGCGACAACTTCCACCATTTCTTGCTGCCGCGCCGTAGACGGCGCAACCGGCAACGAGTGCGATTTGTGAAACGATTGTAAGCCGAGAGAAACGCACGACTCCAGTCGACAACAGCGCGCGGAAATCTATCGGTACCTGCTGCGTCACGCTTGCGTCGTACATGTTCTAAGCAATCTGAATCTACCCAGGGATGGGCTACCTGATGCTCAGCGAAAAATCAGCCAATCGTAAAAATTTCAACAATCGCCAGATGCCCCGGCCGAAATGCCAGAGCTCGCGACGAGAAAACTCGAAGTGCAAAACAGGCAAATTTATATTGATAAAAACAGCTCTGAGGTCGGCTATCTCACGTAAAACAGAATCCCTTATTAAATCCGACATGTCAGTCGAAACGACATCTCATAGATACGTGCCTCGACGTGGTGCTCTCGTGCACTCAAAGAAACCATGTCTACAACACCACTGTCAACATGCCCCTTCAGGAGTGACACTATGACTGAACCGGAACCAACGCTTGTCATGCGCGTTCATGTCTCCAACAAGAAAACTGCCAATACACAGCCGTGCGAAACGAAATCACTCTTCGCTTAAAAAATAAATGGGTTCGACTTCCCGAAAAAGCCGTTTATACCAACATCCAATTAAAACAGAACCTACCTCAAAATGAACTAAACCTACATACGCTCTGCATGCTCTCAATGTGCCAATTCACAACAAGATGCAAAAAGAATGAACAATGCGAACACTGCAACGCTACCACCGCAACAATCTCTGTCTCTGCGTGCTACAAGATCGTATCCAACAATCTCTGGAGCAAAAATAGAAACATCAAGCCAAACTTCCAGAACACAGAAGAGGGAGGAGAGACGAGAAAAAGAACCAAGAAATGCGTAGAACTCAGCGTGCCGTGCGTGAAAACTGCGCACATTAAAAAATAAAACAGTAAGATTGTGCAAATCTGAGGCTAATAACGGCTGGGATTCACCACAGCCACCATTCCGGGAACGATGCGAAACAACTGACAACGAAAAACTCAAAAATCAATATTTGTCGCTTCGAGGCGAACGGGGGACAAACCGACGCCCTGGACAACGAACTCTGCGTGAACCCGGTAGCCGCACACTATCTCCTTTGGAATAACTACGAATTCGCCGCGCACGTTTTAAACACATGAAGGGGTGAAATCTAGATTGCACATGAGTGTTATCATCTTTGCGCGTTGACAGCGGGACCGGACCTGACCTCCTCCCTGCCAGGGTGTTGAAGATTTGCGCACGTGAGCTCACAATACCATTTACCAAACTCGCGAGGCTCATTTTGAATCGTGGCGAGTGGCCTCGTGTGTGGACTTCGCATTGGATCCACCCTCTACACAAGAGGCATTCTAAGCACAATGCGGACCACTATCGTGGTATCCATCTTACCCCCCAACTTTCGAAAGCCATGGAACGATTTCTCGGCGAACAGTTAATTCCTAGAGCAGTGTCCGAAGGCTGTTTCGGCATGTTTCAATTTGCTTACACGCCGGGCCGGGGCGCTAGAGACGCGCTGCTATGGCTTGTATTGTTTTCAATTCAGGCTTTCGGGGAGGGTGGCCGCGTAGGGCTGTACTGTTCTGACGTTTCCGGAGCTTTCGATCGAGTGCGGGCCGAGCGCTTGTTACAGAAATTGGCTGCCGCTCCGATTCCTCGCAGCATCTTCCGAGTAATTCAGAGTTGGCTTGAGCCTCGCTCTGCGAATGTCGTGGTCGGCGGAGCCCACTCGGAACTGTTCGAAATGTTGAACATGGTGTTCCAGGGCACGGTTTGGGGCCCTCCACTTTGGAACATTTTCTTCCGAGATGCGTCTGATGCAGTACGAGGGCTCAATTTTGAAGAAATTGTTTACGCTGACGATTTCAATGCGCTGAAAAAGTACGGTGCTTCCGTTAGTACGGCGAGTATCCTCACGAACCTCCGGGAGTGTCAATCCATTCTGCACACTTGGGGTCTCGCTAATTCAGTTGTTTTCGACGCTGGTAAGGAAAGCCACCACATTTTAAGCCATAGGCAGCCGCGCGGCGACTCATTTAGATACCTCGGTGTAGCATTTGATTGCCAGCTTCGAATGCACGCAGCCATCGACGAATGTGCAGCGACTTGTCACACGCGTGTTATGTGTCTTTTGCGCACGAAGCGTTTCCATACACTCTCGGAAATGGTGCTCTTGTACAAAAGTCATGTGTTGTCATACGCTGAATACCGCACGCCTGCGATCGCGCACGCATCGTGTAGTGCACTCCATGTGCTAGATGCCGTTCAAGACAGGTTTCTGCGCGCCGTTGGCCTTTCGGCCGAGGACGCTTGTGAGCACTTCAATTTAGCACCGTTGAACACCCGGAGAGATATTGCTATCTTGGGCGTGCTTCATAGGTCTGCAATTCGGCGTGGCCCCTCAATGTTTCATTCTTTATTTCGTATCGACTCCTCCCCTCCTCCTCCTCGGGCTCCTCGCCGGCATCGCCGCCATCTTGTTGATCCGTGCTCTTTGCGCGCCCAGCAGTTCGTCACGCAGTCCGCGCTTGGCGCGGTACGTCTATATAACATACTGCCGGACTTTGTCGTCGCTGCCAACAGTACGAAAGAGTTTCAAAGTCGAATGTCTGCGCTGTTGCGATGTCGGGTTGTTGCGGGCCATGGTTCGTGGGCTTCCACGTTTTCTTGGCGCCATCCTCTTCACAACCATTGTCTACGCAACATGCGCGACTGGCGCGGCTAGTCGAAGAAACAATAGTACTTCTTAACGGTGCTCCCTCTCCGTCCCCTCTCCTCCCTTCCTCCCCCCTTTCCTTCTCTCTCTTTTTAAGGTCACGCTGTCTGAACGCTCCCTGCGGTGGTTTTCGCAGCAGCAGTTGAGCACCCAGGCAGGACATCGTTTCACTGGTGGTGAGATTGCGCGCGATAACGACTATAAAAAAAAAAAAAAAAAAAAAAAAAAAAAAAAAAAAAAAACCTCTATTTAGTCAACCTTTTCGAACTAACCAAAACTTACATTCGAACCCTTCGAACTCGAATTTCGAATATAATCCTGGCAATTTCCACGTGCTTAATTTCTGAAACGCCTTAATATCTTTTCAACATCTTAAAGCGTTTTGACGTCAAAACCTTTTTGTTTCTTCTGCGGATGCTGTCTTCATTACCGTTCGCAAACAACTTCCTTCAAGTGTTTCGACAATGTAATCTTATCACGAGCTTACTGCTCGAATGGCGACGCTCCACGGACTCTATTGCTCAAAACTGAACATGTTACATGTGTTTTTTTTTCGATTTCCCCCCCCCCCCCCAAAAAAAACAAACAACTACTGCTGCGTTATCTTCGAAAACATCGTTCGAACATTGTGAATATCGTTAGTTTCGATTCTTCTTGCACCAAACTTCCGATAATCTTCCAGTATAAAATTCTTAATCATCAAAAACATGCAAAACAATCACCTCTCTTGAATATTATGACAATTCGCGAATGAATATTGATTTTCTGTTCTGCATGAACACCAATTATCTGCGCGCCTGTGCGAAAAAAAAAGAAAAACAAAAAAACGCATCGTTGCACAAAATATTGTTTCTGAATGCCATCTCACGAACATATTCTTCAATTAAAATCTTGTTTAATTCCTTGGACATCTGCGCCTGCTGTGTTAAATATAATTTTTTGGTGCTGTTAGTTTTTCTATCTCTATATTTTTCATCCATTTGATTCAAACTACGATATAACGCAATTCTTCTTCGTTTTTTTTTTGTTTTTTTTTTGTTTTGTATGTATTATCCCGTATAAGAACGATCAAAATCACGTTCGTAACGACTTCAATGCTCCTGAACCCAACAAAAACGCTACCAAAAAAACGTGTCCGCAAAAAAAAAACTATCTTCTATGAACTGTGCAAACTATTATGTGTAAACTAAATGCTTCACTAAAATGTACGAAATTCGATCTATATGTTTCGAAATTAAATCTATAACACTGATACGTTTTCTTCACATCGATAAAAATTATGTTTAAACGCTCTTCTTCAATGTTTGCGTACATGCTTTAATGCTACATTGAATTCTTAATGATCTACAAATTTAATCTGAATAGAATTTGTTTTTCCTTAAATTATTTCAGATAAAACAAATTATATTCGCAATTTATTAATGTCGAATTCTAACGAATTTATTCTAATTAATATTATAAGAATTTAATTGTGTGTTAACGCAGATCTTCATTACCCACAAATAACATCATTATTGTTTTTTTTTGTTTTTGTTTTCTCTCAAAAATTATTGCATAACGATATGATAACTGATTAAAGAATTCCTACATTCAATGTAATGAACCAATAACAAACTATGGTACATCAACGAAATACAACAATTTTTGAAATATAAATAATCGATACGTCTTACTCAATGTAGAAAAACAAACATAACTAACAATTCACATAAAAATCTAGAAATATTATGAAATACCATTAACATATTGATTAACTGTGCACATTACCAATCCAAATGCCATTATGAACTCTAATAAAATACTAAAATATTTAAACGCCAACATTAAACATGCAACAACATCTTTGATGGTAATAAAAACCAACACAAGACGACATACACATCTGAATAGTACGAATATACAAGCACACACGCATTTCTTATATATATATTTTGTTATATATATTAGTATATTTATATATTTTGATATATTATTAATGATATTGTGTGTGTAGTATGTGTTAATTGCACGTTTATATATATATATTATATTATTTATATTTATATATATATATATTATTGATTATATTTGTATTATAATATTATTATATATATATGCATATCTATCTATCTATCTATCTATCTGTCTCGTTCTCTCTCTCTCTCTCTCTCTCTCTCTCTCTCTCTCTCCTCTCTCTCTCTCTATTCATACATATACTTTGTTCATTTATTCAAGTATTTTTTTTCTTTTTATGTTTATGTATATTATATACATACATGATACATTGCGTCTGTATGTGGTTTATATATATATATATTTATATGAATATATAATATATATTATATATAATATGTGTGTGTGTATGTGTGATGTATGTATACACACATGGGCATATTGTACACCCGCGGTTGAAAAAACTTAAATTTCTAATCGGTACGAAAACCTATGACACCATTCATAAACCTCGTTTCTACCAGTAATCCCACCAGCCCTTTAGGCGTAGGTGGTTTAGGGAGTTTCCTCTGCCAACCCCCTACTTCCCCTTCGGGGAGGGGTTTACCCCTCCCCTTACCCCTCCCCACTGACCTGGACGGGGCGTTCCGCGGGTCGTTGGGACGGCCAAGATGGCCCAAGACATCTCCAAGAGCGAAAAGGCGAGAAACACACAAAACATTGATTTTACCTAGGTTTTGGTAGGATTTTGGCCTCTCGGGGGGGCCCAAGAGGCGACTCGAGGCACTCTAGAGGGGCAACGCTAATATACGACCCCCCCTTTTTTGATAGATCTCCTCCATGATGGCCCCAAGAGCGCCCCGAAGGCTCCCAAGAGCGCCCCAAGAGCGCCCCAAGACGGCCCCACGAGGCCCCAAGAGGCCCCCAAGAAGCCTCCAAGAGGCTGCCAAGAGACCCCCAAGAGGCCCCAAGAGCCTCCCAAGATGGCCCAAGACGGCTCCAAGAGCGAAAAGGCGAGAAAGCAAAAAACATTGATTTTACATAGGTTTTGGAAAGATTTTGGCCTCAAGAAGGGCCCAAGAAGCGATTCGAGGCACTCTAGAGGGGCAGCGCTAATTGGGGACCCCCCCTTCTTTGATAGATCTCCTCCAAGATGGCCCCAAGAGCGCCTCGATGGCTCCCAAGAGCGCCCCAAGAGCGCCCCAAGAGGGCCCCAAGAGGCCCCAAGAGGCCCCCAAGAGGCCTCCAAGAGGCCCCCAAGAGACCCCCGAGAGGCCACAAGAGGCTCCCCGAGATACGCAAGAGGCCCCCGGGACCGCCAAGAGGCCCCAAAGAGGGCCCAAGAGGCCCCCAAGCTCGCCATTGTCCTCCTCCTCCTCTTCTTTTTCTTCCTCCTCCCTCCTCCCCCTCCTCCTCCTCCTCCTCCTCCTCCTCCTCCTCCTCCTCCTCCTTCTCCTTTTCCTCCTTCTCGTCCTCGCAGTTCTCCATATCCTCCTCCTTATCTTCCTCCTCCTCCTCCTCCTGCTCCTCCTCCTGCTCCTCCTCTTCCTCCTCCTACTCCTACGACGACGGCTCCTCCTACATCCTCCCCCTCTTGGGGTATATGGCGGCTCACCCCGCCCTTTGTTCTTCTGCATGCTCCCCCGCTTCTCTCATAACCTCCACTCCCCTGGGACTCATTTCTGGACGGGCTGGTGGGGATACGCGAAGCGTCTAGAATCTTTCGTCGAATACCTTCTGCGTGCATCTTCGATTTTGTCGACATGCTCGGTCCATATGTATCAACAAACATCTTCTCTCTTTCTCTCTCCCTCTTTATGTGCGTGTGTATGTGTTTGTCTATTTCGTAGATCTGT
>CAUYUJ010014714.1:224728-372228 GCA_963575745.1 Prorocentrum cordatum
CACACACACACACACACAACACACCACACACACACACACACACACACACACACACACACAACACACACAACACACAACACACACACACACACACACACACACACGCACACGCACACGCACACACACACACACACACACACAAACACACACACACACACACACACACGTATACACGTGTGTCTGTATGTGGGTGTATGTATATGTGTATGTATATGTGTATGTCTGTATGTACGTATGTATGTATATATATACATATATATACATATATATATACACATATATATGTATATTTGTATATATATATGTATATATGCATATATGTGTGTATGTATGTATGTGTATGTATGTGTATATATATATGTACAGATAAATCGCGTGATGGTACTTCGAAGCCTCCGGAGACTCGCGGGCGCATGATGAACCATGTCCCCAGAAGGCTTTCTGGGGACATGGTTTGTTGGGGTGTGTTGGGGGGTCTCTTCGGCGTTCCCTGGGGGCCCCTTGGGGACCTTTGGGAACTTTCGGGCCCATGATGAGCCTGTCCCCGGAAGGTTTTCTGGGGGCATGATTCCTTGGGGTATGTTGGGGGGTCTCTTGGGCGTTCCCTGGGAGCACCTTGGGGGTCTCTTGGGGTTTCCTGGGGGCGTCTTCGGCGCGTCGCGGGGCTTCGTGGGAGCTGTTTGGTGGCCTTCAGGGGTCTACAGGCGGCCCCTAAGGCTAGAGACCTCGAAGTATTGGTTGGCGGTCCCCCTCTGGGCCCTATCTTGGGGAGCTCTTGGGGCACAGTTGGGTTGTTGTCTGGGGGGCCTCCTGGGCCGTCTTGGGGCCCTTGACGGGGCCTTGTGGGCCTTCTTGGAGCTATCTGAAGGGCCTCGGAGCGAGGCAGTGAGGGGGCGCTGGAAAGCGGGGGGGGCGAAAACATAGGACAATGAGCGAATCTTGCCTCCCAAATCCCTCTCGGGGAGCCTCTGGGGTCCGTCCTGGAGCTCGGCTGTCTTGAGGGCATCTTGGGCGTCTTCGGAGCCTCTTGGGACCGTCTAGGGCCCTCTCGGGACCTCCATTCGCCTGCCGTGGCCTGGTTGGGGGCGGGCCCGGGCGCCTCGGGACCCCTCTGGGTTGGCGCGCTCTTGGGGCACACTTGGGTTGTCAGGGGAGCATCCTGGGCCGTCTTGGGGCCCTCGACGGGGCCTCGTGGGCCTTCTTGGAGCAAGGCCGTGGAAAGAGCGCTGAAAAGCGGGAAAAGCGAGAACGCCCAAATCCAAAACACTCGGAAAACTAACGAATCTTGCCTTCCAGGACCCTTTTGGGGAGCCTCCTGAGTCCGTCTTGGAGCGTGTTGGAGTCCTCGTCGGCTATCTTAAAAGCATCCTGGGCGTTTCGGGTGGGGCCGTTCTTGGGCCCTCTCGGGACCCGTTAGCCTGTCGTGGCCTGCTTCGGGGCGGGCTCGGGCCGCCTCGGGAGCTGTGGACCCCCCCCCGCAACCCACGGTGGGCACCGATGGGGGGAACAGGCAGCGGCCCGCCCCCCGCCCCCCCCCTTCCAGGGCCTACTCCGAGATAGAGAATCAAGTTCCCGGGAAGCTTTCCAGGAGCATGATTTGTTCGACTCTCTAAGAGGGGGGCCTCTGGGGGCTAGCCGAGGGGTGCTTTTGGCCTTGTCGGCGGGCCTATTGGAAGCATGGTTGGGGCGGTGGGCGGAAGCTCAAGGAATCATCCCGCGAAGCTATCTGGGAAGTTCGATTTACAGAAATGTCTTGGGGGCCCGCCGGGGGCTTACGTGGGGGCCCCTTGGGGGCCCATTGAGGCTTCCGGGGGACCTCTTGGGAGCCTCACGGGCCTCCTGGGAGCCTCTTGATGGCCTCCGGGGGCGTCCTGGGAGCCTCTCTTTGGGCCCTCTGGGTCGCTCTTGGGGCTCTCTTGGGGCGCTCTCGAGGCCCTCTTGACTTATCTGGGGGGCCTCCTGGGCCGTCTTGGGGGCCTCTTCGGCTGTTTTGGAGCGGTCTGAAGGGCTTTTGACGCGGTCCAGGACAGTGGGGAGGCGGAACTTGGGAGAGCGCAAGCATGCTTCAAAAACCATTGGAAATGTATAATTTTTGGCTTTTGGGGCCCTTCGGAGGGGCCTCTGGGGGCCTTTGGGGGCGCTCTTGGGGCGTTTTGGCGGCGTCGTCGGCCGTCCCGAGGTCATCTTCGGCGTGTCCAGGGCCTCTGTGGGCTGTCTTTTGGCGCCCTGGGAATCCAGAAATCACGTTTCCGGAAAGGCTTCTGGGACCACGATTTCGAACGGGCCTCCTGGAGGCTGTCTTGGGGGCCGCCTGGGCCGGCTTTGGGCCTGTTGGTCCGTCTTGGGAGGTTCCGTCAGCCTCGCAGGACTACCCTTTTGCGCCGTCTTGAGCCCTCTTGGGTCTCTCTTGGACTGACTTGGGGCTCCTCGGGGGCGTCTGGGGCACTGCGAAGACGAAGCAATATGCTGAATATGAAAATTCTACTACGGGAACGGGCTGCTTTTTGCCTCTAGAAGGCCCTCTTGGGGCCCCTTCGGCTATCTTCAAGCCATCTCGGGCCCTCTGGGGCCTCGCTGAGGTTGTCTTGTGGGCTTCCTGGGCGTCCTGGGAACCCGGAAATCATGTTCCCGGAGAGGCTTCCGGGAACGTGATTTCGAACGGTGCCCTCCTGGGCCTCCTGGAGGCTGTCTTGGGGGCCTCCTGGGCTGGCTTTGGGGCCTGTTGGGCCGTCTTGCTGTGGTGATCTTGGACAGTTGTAAGAGTTACAGAATGAGCAAGTTTTTTTTCGGAAACTTATAAGTTGCGCTAACTGAGCGCAAGTAGTTGCAAGTACTTGCATGTTGACGTGCAGCCGCTGCATTTTTAGCTTCCGAATTGATGATTCTCTATGCGCGAGGCACAAGGCGAGCGACACTATACATTCGCACGCCTATTTTTTTGCGTTGCTGAGCAGAAGAAAGCAGGTGTATCGCGCGATGTCTCACTACTTGAACATGGGAGGCACTATCGTGATTGACCCGCCTCCATGGCGCCTGCATGCCTTGCAAATCTTCGAACCATTCCAACCAGCCGCGCGGGCGTCCCACCCACCGCAAAAGTCCACCATGCATTTTGCACAGTTGCACGTGTGCAATGCGGACAGTTGCTTGCAGACGGTGCGCCCGTATAGTTGGTGGTGGTTTGGAAACTTGACAAGCGCCCCGCCATGGCAATGATGATGTCGGTCGTGTGCGCCAGCTGCAAGTCGTCGTCGGTTGGGGCCGCGGTCAGCGCGCCGAGCCGATCATCGTAGCGAGGGGTGTCCCAGATTGAAAACAGCGACGCCATCGTTCCGTTCGCAGCAGCGTGAAACCAAACCTCCCCACGCGCCTTGCCACCATTGGTAACGGAAAGCAGCGCGATGTCGCGGGGCTGGCATATCGACAATGTCGACACCCGAGCTCTCAGAGCCGTGGTCGCGTTGTTCCAGGGGAGGCGCTGGCCGACCTTCTCCTCGAGGGAGGCGTGCATCTTCGTAGGTGCCGCCTTAGGGCGCACCAAATGCGGCGAGAAATCGAACGCGTTGGTGCTCCGTAAAATTGCCAAATGCAAGCATGTGACCTCGGACAGCACGCTCCTCTCAGAAACTTCTAGCTGCCGCGTATCATTGCAGAACCGCTTGGGCACTCTGTGCTTTCTCTCGTGTGCAGAACACGACAAAAGGCATCCGAACTTGATCATGTGCCCTGAGAAATGGACCAGCCAGTGGAATTTCGGCGTCATTTATTCCTGCCACCCTGCTGCTTCACAAGCATCCAGAAACGCGTTCGTCCTGTCCCTGAGAGCGTCAGCAGACGCACGGGGTGATGCTGCAGCTTGGATGCGCCGCGCCAAATCACACAACCGAGCAAAAGCGGTGCACTCCGCGCGTGCGACCCCTGCAGGCCAGATAGCCGTCATCACATGCGTATACATCAGCGGCAGCAAAGACAATGCCTTTCTCGCCTGCCACTTACACGATTTCGCCTTGCTGTTGGCAATCTCGCGGCCTGTCTGAAAAAAAAAGCTCAGCCAAAATTCCCGGCGCTGCCGTGCGCTATGGGCAGTGCCCGCATGCAGATGTATTCCTCGAATCATGAGTATACGTTAGACAACCCATTACTCTTACAACCTGCAAGAGAGAGATGCGTCGCAATGTTGAAAACACCCCGAAAGAAGAATGCGTGCATCCAGTCGTGGCAATACTGGCCCACAGGTAAGATAATGCGATCCAGCTGTGGGTCGAGCCGCATGTTCTCCACGCTTTGGTTGAAACCGAACGCTTGCTCGCGGATCCTGCTGGCGAAAGCGCATCATGCTCAGCCGCAAATCCTTCCAATCCCCCTCCTAATCCCTTCCAATCCCCCTCCTTCACCATCCCAGGTTATCCTCCCTCCTCAGAATTTGCAAGCCTTTCAGGTCTTGAAATTGGCGTTGATGTCCGTCGCGTGGAACCCGGCCAGACGCCGCGCGCTGCCCCTGATGTCATCATTCGTCGCGAAACCGATGGCACGCTCACGCATGACGTCTTCTCTCAGCAGAGTCGCCCCATCTTCGTCGACCAAGGAGCTGTCCATGGCAATTACATTGCGGCAAAGCATGCAGCATTTGGCACCAGCATCTCCTTTAATCTGCCAAATCAACTTCTGGGCACCGCAGTCCTGGAGAACCATCCCAAGTTGGCAGTGTAACCTGACGCCAGGCTCCACTGAAACGCCCGTTGTGTGCAGTGAGCAATCCGACCGACAAAAGAAGTCTTTTATTCGCATTTTGAATGTCTGCGCGACGCCTGCATCTATATTGGATTCGCGCTTTGACCTCAGGGCACCTACGCAGAACCACGCGTCCTCTTGCGACAACACTTCTGGCCCCAGTTCTAGAAACGATACGCAGAACATCCACATCTTCCTTGAATTGTCTGGAGCTGACTGGTTGCCTGGCGTTACTTCGTCAGAATATCAACGACCGCGGTCGCTCGAAAGAGCGCGGCCTCGCCGCCAACGTGTTTTGAACGAGGGCCCGCCACAGGCTGCGTTGGGTGCACGCCGCGTACTGCAATGCAAGGATATTGGCAACAACAAACTTCTCCTCGGAATCATCGGCAGAGCAAGTGATCTCACGGAACAAGCTGCCATGAGGAGTCGCTTGGCTTATAACCGAATCTCTAGCGCCACGGATCTCCGTCCGTGAAACTGAGAGGGGTTCCCACGTGACCTCGTCCAAAGTTGCAGCCAGTGCAGCTGCAGATGCATGCGGACATGCCC
The DNA here is from genome assembly GCA_963575745.1 of Prorocentrum cordatum. Taxonomy (NCBI): domain Eukaryota; class Dinophyceae; order Prorocentrales; family Prorocentraceae; genus Prorocentrum; species Prorocentrum cordatum. Next base: position 230,012 of record CAUYUJ010014714.1, read on the forward strand.
TCCTCAATGATTCTATCTTCTGGTACTTTTCAGGTCTCAGCGCCATGGCCAGCGCAACCGCGAGCCCGCCCTCGAGCCATATGCAGCAACTGCGGGACTTTCGGGGTTGGAGCGACGTTGGCGCATGGAAGCGCATGACTTTGCGTGAAAAATATGGGGGGGGGGGGGGGCCTCAAACATATGCGGCTCGCCCATTTGGGAAAGGATGCTTGCGCCGCGGGTGCAGTCACCGTTGCAGCCACCTGCACGCACCAACCGAACACGTCGCGGATTGCATGGCAACAGCGTGCGCATGGCATGCGCAATCACCTGTGTTTCTGAACGCATGTCCTGCAATCGGGCGCGCGTGTTTGAAAGTTGCAGCAGCGGACCTCTTCTTCATTGCACGGGTGCCCTTCTTCACCAAGGCGTCGAACGCCTGCTTCTGGTCCCCCCCCCTGCGCGGCGCAATTCGCAGCCGACGATGCGCCCGGCGCCGCGTCGCCCGCCGCGGGAGCTGCGTCGCCATCAGCAGGAGCTGCTACACTGTCGCCGAGTGGAAGTACTGTGACCTTGGGCTCACCTGCGTGAGCTGCATCTGCGGCTGGGGCCGCACCTGCACTGGTGCCCTTGCCTGGCTTGAACGACGCGGCTGGCGCGTGAGCAGAGCTAGCACTTGCTCGCCCTGCAGTGTACAAACCGTGGATCTCTGCGGCCAGCATATTCAAGTCAGAGTTGTCGTCCTTGGAGCGCTGGTCCCAGGGCGAGCGCCAACCGCCGTGCCGCCCCTTCTGAAGCGGAGTCCGGCCAATCGACTGCCAGTCGCCAGCCCGCTTTTTCTGGAGCAGTATGTTGTTGTCGCGCAACGGGGCGTGCTTGCCCTGGAATGCATGCACTTCGATAAATTTCTCGACGGGCGGGTCGTCATCATCATAACCAGCCTTGAACGAAGGTGCGGGCAAATCCGCAGGACGCCAAATATACGTCGTGAGCCTTGACTTCGTGAATGGGGGCGCTGTGTTTTTCATGTGGCCCGCCACGTTGCGGAAGCTGTTGTAGATGCTCTGGTAGCTAGGCCAAGTTTCGTTGTGCCCATGTTTCCGCCACATCAACGCTGCCATTGCCCATTTCAGCACTTCTCGTGCGCTGGCTGTAAGACCCCCAGACGATGGCCATTTTCCTGGTCTCCGACGATCTGTGGTCATCCAGGACCATCCAATCCGTGCCCGTTAGGTAGCTGTATAGGTGAGTGAGCGTCTGATCCCCAGCATCGGTGATGCGACTTGGGGCCGCTGTAGCGATGTTGGCGACCTTGGTATCGACTGCCGCCACCGCTGCGCGCCTCGCGGAGCACACCGTGCACTTCTTTTCAACTAACTCGGTGAGGACGAGAGCATCTGGCGCTGAACGCGTTGACGGTGCTTGTATGCGGGTGCGCAGGGATCCAGACAAGCTTTTCTGCAGGTCCTCGCTGTCGCGGCGTTTCGCCAACAAGTCCGAAAGTCAGGGATGTCGCGCTTTATGTCCTCGATGCTGACCATGTCGGACGGCGCGCGGCGCACTCCTGCGCCCCTGCATCACCTGCAGCCCCTCGAGGCTTGATCCGAACGCGGCTATGAAATGCCGATCGCACTTGACAGAGAGAAACCATAAACGACTGCATGGGCCGTCACAAAGTGCGCAGGGCGCACCGCGCACATGGCAACGTACAAATGATAATGCACAGATGGGCATCCACCATGCTGTTGGCATCAGGCATCAATATCATGTGCTTGCCACTCCGAATACCAGCGGGTTTGCGGGTCAGTCTCGCAACTAAACCTGGTTCGGATAGCGAGCGCGGGGCAGGGGCATGGCATCGGAAGCCCCACAACTGGATCAGAACGTGATGCAACGAAAAGCATCGGTGGTGGAAGGCAGCATTTTTCTAGCGCATAAGCGCGGCTGGAACTTAGCGCTCGCGTGGCAAGATCAGCGCGCGGAACGGTATATGCCACCATGTGGCAATTCAAAGGCGTCCCTATCCTCCTCCTCATCCCCCTCCCCCTCCTCCTCCTCATCGTCCTCCCCCCCCTCCTCCTCCTCCGCAATTACACAATATGAATGCACTCTCCTCCATCCCCTGATGGCGCGCGGAAGATGGCGGGCGCTCCTCCGAAATTGTCTACGCGCATTTTATATTGAAAAAGAAAATATAATATATATTTTAGTGCTATTATATGTATGTCTGTATATATGTATGTGTGTGTATGTATGTATGCATGTATATATATATATATATATATATACATATATATATATATAAACTGATGCTCTCGCTGAAGCGCGGGCTTCATTTTCGGGCTTCCGCTCGTTCCGAAACGTGCTCCCGCTGAGGCGCGGGCTTCATTTTCGGGCTTCCGCTCGTTCCGAAACGTGCTCCCGCTGCAGCGCTGGCCTCATTTTCGTGCTTCCGCTCGTTCCGAATCGTGCCCCCGCTGCAGCGCTGGCGTCATCTCCAGTGCCACGCCATGACATGCAATGCCATGCTAGGTTGCGTTCCGCTGCGCGATGCCATGCCTTCAGCTGCAGCTGTCATATCCAGTGCGTAAGTGCCGCGTCATGCTATGCCATGCTACGCTTTGATCTTCAACGTCATGCTACGCAATGATATGTTCGGGGCCGCTGTGCGATGCCATGCTTTGCGTTGCAAAGCTTTGTGATGCAATTCTTCGCTGCGCCGCGCCGCGCCATGCTGTGACATACTACGCTGTGCGGTTCTCTTCTACGCCATGCCAAGCCGTGCTCTACAATGCATCGCGCACCCCTTCGGGACCATTGCCCTGCTCAACATCCGACTGTGGGAGCAGAGAGGGGATCAACGCCATTGTAAGGGATGGGGGGGGGGAGGGGTAGGACGGCAGATATGACGCGAGCGCACCTAGCTTGTCCTCCTCCGCCCCCCCCTCCTCCTGCTCCTCCTCATCATCATGTTCATCATCATATTCCAGTTCGTCCTCCCCCCCAGAACGCGAGCGCGCGTGCGCGCTGAACCCAAGCAACTGGCGACGTCGATGCTCACCAGGGCTGCGCAGGCACGACATCTGACAGCTCAGTCAGGCGCTGCAACCGACCGAGCTGCGTCGCCCTCGTCTGTGCAGCGATGGCGCGGGTGCCGGCCAACAGGCGACTGGACTCGACGAACGCATTCCTCGCGTGAGGGTTCTGGTTCGAGCCCTTGGCCACGGCCGCGACGAAGCGCTGGGGGCCGAGAGCCATGTCCTTCCAATGCTTGCGGTCCTTCTTAAGGTCACGGGTCCTGGCCTTCAGGATGTCCGACTGGCTCCTGATAGCGACCGCGCCTGCAGCGCCAGCTGCAGCCATCGCCTTCGGCGCCATCGGGCCTCGGATGAAAGCGCGCGAACAGGCGCGAGGAGAGCGAGCGCGCGCTCGCCAACACTTGACGCCAAACTGCTAGGCTACATCCCCACATGCCCCTACCCATCACAAGCCCGCGGGCGCGAGTGCAATGGACTGCGCCCCGTGCCGTGCATTGCCGTCGGGTGCTAATGCAATGCACTGCAGCACTCGGACGACCAGAGAGAAGCAGCATGATGCGCACTGTCAGGGCGCTAATGCAGTAGACTGCAGCCCGTGGGTGGCCAACGCGTCATTGCGACTGCGTGGCGAAAGAAGGAAACACGCGAGCAATCAACCTCATGAATGCAAATGTGACTCATCGGAGATACGGAGAGAGGCAATGCTGACATCGGCGAGGGAGGACAAGAAGTGGCATATGGAGATGATCGCGAGGTTGTCCACGGCCGAAGCTGCGGCCACCCAGAGGTAATTGTTGGGCCCGCGCGGCGAGTCCTTGGGCGCCATTGGTGCAAGACGAACGCCGCCAGGCTCGCTCGTGGGGGCCGCTGCGCGCCTCCGCCGAGCCTGCAGCGTCGCGAATAAATCTCTTATGCCTCAGGAGGCCGCATGATGCGAATGACGCTTAACAATCTGGCCACACTTTTAGGTGTGCTGGCGACCGCGCCTAAAAGTGTGATCACACTTTTACGCGCACTTGAGTGCACCTTAAAGCGTGATCGCACTCTTAGGCGCGGTCGCATGCTCACCATAAAGTGTGATCACACTTTTAAGCGTCATGTGCGCTGGGCCGTGGCTCGCCCGCAGCTGTCGATCTCGGCGGTCGCGGGCTCCTCCTGCGCCGCGACCAGCAGCCCTAGAGGACAGGCCTGCCGCCCTTGCCGCAGCCCTCGGTGCTCGCCCTGCGCCGCGACGAGCAGCCCTAGAGGACGGGCTTGCCGCCCTTGCCGTAACCCTTGGCGCCGCCCTTGGCGCCCTTGTTGTCGAACCTCTCGCGCGCCATCGCGAGGACCTGCTCGACCTCCGTGAAGACCCCCTTCTCGTAGGCGTCGATCGCGTCGAAGCCGCGGTCGGAGAACCACCCCGTGCCCCCGGCGATCTCGCCGCACCGCGCGGCCGCGATGATCGTCTCGAAGGCGGTCCAATCACCATTGCTGCAGTGGTCGGCCATCCTCATCAGCCGCCCGCTCCACCCACCGCGCACCTGCTCATCGCCGTGGGCGTTGTACCGATGGTCCACCACATGTGTCGGTGCTGGCGGTGGTAGAGCGGGCGGCGGCGCCGTCGGCCTCGGCCACGCCTTGATGACGCCACTGGGCGGCGGCGTCGCTGGCGCCCTCGGGCCATCGTGTGCTGGTGCTGCTGCGGGTGGTGCTGCTGCTTCGTCGGGCGCTGCTGCGCGTGCTGGTGCTGCTTGCGCTGCGTGTGCTGCTGGTGTTGCTGCGCGTGGAACTGCTGGGAGCTCTGCGCCGCCGCCCGCGTTGTCCTCGATGGCCTGCTCGAGGAACTCGGTGTATGAGAGGATCTCGAGCTGGTCCACGATGTCCTCGGAGAAGCCCTGGGGTGGCTCCTCCGTCTCCTCAGTCCCCCCTCCCCCCCCTCCTCCCCCTCCTCCCTGGCCGCGCCCGCTGGCTTGGAACGACAAGGAAATTGCCATTTTCCCTTTTTTAAATTCCCAGCTTCCCCCCCCCTTCCCCCCCCCCTCCCCCCCCCCCCCTCTGCCCCCTCCTCCCTCCTCCCTCCCTTCCTCCCTCTCCTCCTTTTCCTCCTGCCCCATCCTCCCCCCTCCTCCTCCTCCTCCTCCTCCTCCTCCTCTTCCTCCTCCTGCTCCTTCTCCTTCCCCGCCTTCCTCCGTCCTCCTCTCCTCCTGACCTGGCGCAGCACCTGCGGCCGCTCCTTGCAGTCGCCCTCGCCGCTGGCGTATGCGCATCCATCGGGGTAGTTCAGGATGCTGTTCGCGTCGAGGGTCGAGCTGACCGCCCGCCGCTCCCAGTAGTTGCGCTCGACCATGCGCGCGTGGAGGAGGAGGGGCTCGGAGCGGTTCAGCGCGGCCTCGTCGTCGATCGGCTCCTGGCGGTGCGTCGGGCTGCCGTTCGCCAAGCCGATCTTGTACCGGGCCCCTTTGAGGCAGCGCGCCCAGGCGGCGGAAAACGAGGGGGTCGACTTGCCGCCGCGACCGCGCGCCCCTGCGACTCTCCAGCGCGTGCAGCATCTGCTGGGGCTCCGCCGTAGAGACCTCGCCGACGCGCTGCCTCTTGTTGGCGCTCTCCGTGCCCGCCTGCTCCTCTGAAAGGGGTGCAAATGGGGTGGGGGGAACGGCATCGCAGCCACAGAGACAAAACATTCCGGAAGGTCGGCGGGGGGGGGGGGGCTCCGGGCCCCCCCTATGCCGGGCGGGGGGGTCGCGGCGCATCCGATATGCACCAGCCGCCACGCGCCGCCCTTGCGCCGCCCCGCCGCGCGCCGATCGCGGCGCGAGGCAGGGCCGCGCCAGCGCGACGCGACGCCAACAAGTTGCGAGCTGTCGCGTCGCTGCTCGAGGCTCCTCAGCACCCGCTGCTGGAGAAGCCCCAACTGCGGGCGGCCCGCCAAGCAGAGACCGCGCCGCCGCCGTGGCGGGAAGAGGGGGCCTGCCTGGGCCCGCGGCGGCGCCCCAACGGGGGCCGCGATGGGGCCGCCGACGCCCCGCGGCGGCGTGAGACGGGGCCCACCTGGGCCCGCCCCGAGGCTGGCGCCGCCAGCCTCGCCAAAAACTGGCTCGAGAAATCGGCGCGCGAGAGCGGGGCGGATGCAGCGCGGCAAATGCAGCGCTGCAGATGCAACGCAGCAGATGCAACGCAGCAAATGCAACACAGCAAATGCATAACCATGCGCGTGCACTTGAAATCACGGACCTCTAATACTGCAATGCAGACGTGCATCCATCGCAGAAACATGAATGCTGTTGCGCGAACAGAAATGCGTTTGTACGTGACACCCTGCAAGCGCACAGTGGGGCAACTCGGTGCGGTGACGCAGTCTACTTAAGATGGCCCCGCTGCATCGTCTAGTGGCTCAGTGTCGCATGGGCTGACGACGGCATGCTCGCTGCCCTCGGCGTCGCAGTCGTCGGCGTCCCCAATCTTGCTATGCGCCCTCTTGGCCGTGACCATCTGGTTGGTGACGCCGTGGGCCACGATGAATTGCGCGAGCTTGCGGACGGAGTCGTCCGACGCGTTGACCCACGTGTGATCGGTTGCCCTCGCTGGCATTTGCATCTTCACGTGGGGGCAGGCGACGTCGCCGACAGGGGGCAATTCGACATCAACAACCACGGGCGGCCCCTCTCTCTGGGCCTTGATCTCCAGCTCGGTCCGACGCTCTGGCTTGGCCCGACGCTTCGGGCTGCTCTTCTGAGCAAACAGGCGCCTGGCAGGCTTGCGCTCGCGCACGGGCGCGCCTTCGGGCTGGGGCGTGAGTCTCGCAGCGACGATTGCTTTGTATCCAGGCGTGTTGCCGATAGATGGTCGGGTCGTTGACTTGGGGCATGCCTCCCCACCATTCTGCAATCTAGCTTTGCATAAACTGTAATCATATGGGTGAACCATGGCGTCCACGTCGCCATCAACCTCCCGACGAATCCTGGGTGTCCATGTGTAGTCGCCAATGTGGACTCCTAATCGCCATGCGACCGAGCATTCCAGCATTGCCATGGCGCCGCGAACTGTGATGGCCACGGACGCGGCGATCAAGGTAAAACGCCTGCACGTGGCTATGCGTGGGCGAACGTGCACTGCGGTGCGGTCGGGAGGCTGTCTCCAAATGTTCGCACCTCGTTCGCGCGCGAACGCATGGATATGCGATGCAAGGAGTCCGCATAGCGTAACCGTGCGGAAATATCGCAGATGGTGGGCTGCAAAACACCTCCCCTCCTCCTACCCTCGCCGCCTCCTCCTCCTCCTCCCCCTCCCCCCCCTCTTCCTCCTCCTCCTCCTCCTCCTCCTCCTCCAACTCCTTCTCAGGCCGGCGTGCTGCAGACGCTAGAGATGAGGCGATGGGCATGTGTTTCCGTATGTCCCTTGCTATTGCTTCGCCCGCGCCACTCCCGCTGCGACGTCATGCAGGCCTGTGGGTCGCAGGGGTCGTTGACGCGCCCGCCAAGCTCATGTGGGCGATGTCTCTAATGTGAAACGTGTATAAACCGTTGCGTATCCATGCGTTGTGCGCGGCATTGCGCTTTTGACCTGCGCCATTCGCGCGCTCTCGCAATCAAGTGGCGTGCGAATGAAAGTCGCGCTGCGAGCGCTATAGCATATGTCTCGTCACTACCCTGGTGGGCATGCTCGCCTCTTGGCCTTGGTCTTGCCCCTGGGCTTGGCATCCCCCTCCGAGAGCTTGACCCTCTTTGCAGACTGCAGCGGCGCATGGCGCTCCTTGGCTTTATAAGCAAGCAGCGGTCGAACTGCTGCAAGGTCTTGGTATTATGTTAAGCTTTGAAACTGATGTGGACGGTGCTCTGTTGAACGGGAGAAACGTTGGCAAGGTCCTCTTTGTCCGTCTCCCGAACCCACCAATAAGGAATGTTGAGCACTTCTGCAGCTTCGGCCTTCTGCTGATCAGTCGCCCTCGTCGGGGGCGTTGCGTGCGGCGCTGCGGGGCCGCGTGTCACCTGGGCCGCGCCCTGCGACGGCTCTGCCCTGATCTTGTTCAGCGGCGCAAGGACGAGCTTGCCCTTCTCTGTCTTCTGGGCAGCAACGACGACCTTGGGGGTGAGGCCGTATCGTAACGTCGTGTCATCATTGGCAGTCTGCTCGAAATCTTTGAGGGCTTTGAACGCGGTGCAACGCAACTCGCCCGCCTTCATCTACTGATGCGCCGAAGCGCACGTCGCTGCAGGCATCGGCACTGCAAAGGGCGCGCTGCCCTTGTGCGACGCCCACTCCTTCAAGAAGGGCGCGAGGGCGACCTTCGCGTCGAACGTTGGCTCAGAAAATGCAGTCAGCTGCCTCATGGTTACTTCGGCTGAACTAATGGACGCTATCTTGTACAGCCCCGCATTCGCGCTCACGGCGCGCTCAAACGCGATGCTCCCAACAGTGAGACCTCTGGTTGCCTAGATGCGCTCTGGGTTGCGCAGATCCTCTTCGGTCATCGCGGCCGCCCTGTCGTCCGTAGAATGTTGTTCGCTGGCTTGGGGCGCAGCAGGTTCCCGCGCGCCGTCTGGATCTATGACGGCGCCGCTGCCAGACATGCTGGCTGCCTCAGATACGCAGTCTGAGATAATCGGCGCCTGGCTCTGAAAAAACGACGCCCTTCGGCCCTTGCTTGCGCAAAACTGAGCGAGTGAAGAACTTCCCAGCCGGCATGCCGCGCTGCTCTAGGTCGATGTGGCCGCTGGTGCGCAGGGGGCCTGCAGCGCGATGACATTTGGAAAGGTCCCTGTCGAGCGCAACCGCTTTGAACTTGACGGATTTGCCTTTCAACCTCTCAACGTCGCTGCGAACCAGTAGCCTCGCCGCGCCGTCCGACTGCTTATCCGAAGCAAGGTTTGCAGGGATGCTTGCAGCGCGCAGGATGACGCGTCGACAACTGACGTGACGAAATCTTGCCCGAGTTTCTTATGAGCACCGTGCATCTTGCCAAAACCGGTCCATGAACTTAGCCGGCGGGGCGCCGGGCCCCCCGCCGCAGTGCGTTGCGAGTTTGCCAATCTTATCAATGCAATCCCCTCGGTGGACGCGCGCCCCCCAGGCAGCGGCGCAGACGCGCGCAGCGGCCACGGCGCAGACCGCATGCAAGACGCATGTCGGATAAACGCAATCGGCAACATGTCGCTGGCGTTTCAGCGCGCCGTGGCCGCGCCCGCGCGCGCCGTGCGCGAGCCCGCCTGGCGCGGTGGCTGGTTGATCCTCACTGCGTCGACGCAGGCGCCGAGAAGCAGACCCAGGTGGCATCAGTTCTGCATGTTCTGCAATGCTCGCGCACGCTTCGAGCTCCGACATCAAACTGGCCGCGTTGTTGCTCGCGTTGAGGGCGCGCTGTGCCAGATCTGGAAGGCGCGGCCATGTAATTTCTGCTTGCCGCGGCAAGACGGTCCAGTGCCAGCCCTGCGTGAGAGCGCTGTGGAAACGCGGTCCTGGGACAGAATCTCGGCGTCTATTTTCCCATCCATCGTCGGGTCGGCGAGGGTCGGTTCAGGCGTGGAACAAGCCTCCTTCGCAGCCTTGAAAAACTGGGCGGTGTGGCCCGCCCCCGCCGTGCAGAACCCCTCAGCGCCCGTCGTCGGCGCCAGCGTGCCCTTACTGGGAGAAATCCACTTTTGATTGCATGCAACTTGGACCAGCTTCATCGGATCCATGGGCATGCGTTCGAACGCAACCGCCTTCTCGAGCTCTGCAGAGTCAGCGCCGATCTGCCTGAGCATGGCGCCAACCCTGTGGACGTTGTAGGCGTTCGCGCCGAGGCCCGAACGGTTCGAGGGGTGGATGATGTAATCGTCTGCTTCGGCGACGATCTGCGTGGCGACCTTCGCAGTCGAAGTGCGGTCGACGCAATCCTTCCAAGCTGTGATCGGGGCGAGCTTGCCTTCGCGATGCATCTCGATGCGTCCGCTGATGAAATCCACCGGCTCTTGCGGATAGAAATTCTGCATTGTGCGTGCTGAAATGCAGTAGCTGCAGACGAGAGAAGCGAGCTCGAGCTTGACGCGCCGACGCATCGTCACTGCAAGTTTCAATGCTGAAACAGCAACATTCTTTTTGATATACAATGTGGTCGCACTTGGAATAATGGCACGCGCTGCGCCGAATGCATGCATGATGTATGACAAAATGACTTGCGACACGTTCTGGAGAATGCACTTGCTGCAAACGCGGGCCAAATTTAATCGCGGAGTCGCTCGACGAGCGTCCAAATGCCACTTGGCACATGATCCAACGACGGATGCGTCTTCATGCAAGTGAGCAATTCCACTCATAATTGCCCCGTGGGCAACGCTTGCAAATCAGAAACGCGCAGTGCGGGCCCCATCCGAACACAAGAATGTGAAATGGAATTCTGACTTAACGTTCGGCAAATCCCATTTCAGCCATCAACAAAACATCGCTGCGTCACGATGCAACTCGGCCTACGTCAAGATAAGGTAAGACAAATGTGGGCAAATTGATGCCAATGTTCTTTGACTTGCTAAGGTAGCTACGCAATATACCTGAACTTACAACCGCTAAACAGACTTGCAACTATGTTGCAGCTATCTTACAACTACATTACGTGTACATTACAAGTACCTTACAACCCAACCCAACCCCCATGTTCACTATAGTGGGAGGTTCCGTCAGCCCCACAGGACGACCTTTTTGGGCCGTCTTGGGTCCTCTTGGGTCTCTCGTGGACTGTCTTGGGGCTCCTCGGGGGCGTCTGGGGCACTGCGAAGACGAAGCGATATGCTGAACATGCACGTTTTACTAAGGGAACGGGCTGATTTTTGCCTCATGAAAGCCCTCTTGGGGCCCTCTTCGGCCATCTTCCAACCATCTCGGACCCTCCGGGGCCTCGCTGAGGCTGTCTTGTGGGCCTCTTGGGCGTCCTGGGAACCCGGAAATCAGGTTCCCGGACAGGCTTCTGGGAACATGATTTCGAACGAGGCCCTCGTGGGCCGCCTCCCCAAAGCCGTCTTGGGGGCCTCCTGGGCCAGCTTCGGGGGCTCTTGGGCCGTCTTTGGGGGTTCCGTGAGCCGGGACGATCTTCTTGGGCCGTCTTGGGCCCTTTTGAGTCTCCCTTGAGTTGTCTTGGGGCTTTGCGGGGGCGTCTGGGGCATTCTGAAGACGAAGCAAGCGAGTATGCTGAAAATATACGCTTTACGAAAGGAATTGGCCGACTTTTGCCTTTTGAAGGCCCTCTTGGTCCCTCCTCGGCCATCTTGCAGCCACCTCGGGCCCTCCGGGGGGGAGGCTGTCTTGTGGGCCTCTTGGGCGTCCTGGGAGCCTGGAAGGCATGTTCCCGGAGAGGCTTCGGGGAACCTGATGTCGAACGGGACCCTCTTGGGTGAGGCCGTATTGGGAGCCTCCTGGGCCGGTTTCGGGGCCTCTTGGGCCGTCTTGGGGGGTTCCGTGAGACCCACAGGACACCCCTTTCGGGCCGCCTGGGGCCCTCTTAGGTCTGTCTTGGGCTGTGTTGGGCTCCTCGAGGGCGTCTGGGGCACTGTGATGACGAAGCAAACGAGTATGCAGAACATGTACGTTTTACATAGGGAATGGGCCGATGTTTGCCTGTCTTGGGGCCCTCTTCGGCCATTTTCAAAACATCTCGGGCCCTCTGGGGCCTCGCTGAGGCTGTCTTGTGGGCCTCTTGGGAGTCCGCGGAACGCGGAAATCATGTTCCCGGAAAGGCTTCCGGGAACATGATTTCGAACGGGGCCCTCTTGGGCCTCCCTGAGGCCGTCTTGGGGGCCTTCTGGGCCGCCTTCGGGGCCTCTTGGGTCGTCTTGGGGGGTTCCGTCAGCCCCACAGGACGACCCTTTCGGGCCGTCTGGGGCCCTCTTGGGTCTCTCTTGGGCTGTCTTGGGGCTCCTCGGGGGCGTCTGGTGCACTGCGAAGACGAAGCCAACGAGTATGCTGAAAATGTACGTTTGCGAAGAAAATGGGCCGATGTTTGCTTCTTGAAGGCCCTCTTGGGGCCCTCTCTGGCCATCGTCAAGCCATCTCGGGCCCTCTGGGGCCTCGCTGAAGCTGTCTTGTGGGCCTCTTGGGCGTCCTGGGAACCCGGAAATCATGTTCCTGGAGAGGCTTCCGGGAATATGATTTCGAACGAGGCATCTTGGGCCTCCCTGGGGCCTTGGGGGCCTCCTGGGCCGGCTTCGAGGCCTCTTGGGCCGTCTTGGGGGGTTCTGTCACCTCCACAGGACGACCCCAAAGCCGTCTGGGGCCCTCTTGGGTCTCTCTTGGGCTGTCTTGGGGCTCCGCGGGGGCGTCTGGGGCACTGTGAAGACGAAGCCAGCGGGTATGCCGAAAATGCATGTTTTACTAAGGAAATGGGCAGATTTTTGCCTCTTGAAGGCCCTTTTGGGGCCCTCACGAGCCCTCTTGTGGCGCTCGTGGGCGTCTTCGGGGCCTCTTGAGGCTATCTTGACCATCTGTACGGTCCGCATGGCCTGTCGTGGGCAATTTGGAAGCGGCCTGGGGCAGTCCTGGGGGGTCTGTGACCCCCCAAATGTTCGGAGGGCGGCCATGGGGGATGACGGCACCGACTTTGCCCCTGCCCCTGGCCTCTCTCTCTCTCTCTCTCGCTCTCTCTCTCTCTCTCTCTCTCTCTCTCTCTCTCTCTATATATATAAATAATTATTGTCAATAGGATATAAATAATATAATATAATATAACATCATATAAGTAAGCGCGCTCTGTGGTCGCTTGGAGGTGGAAGGGTTGGAACTGGACCCCTCCTCACCCCACTTCCCGTGAAGGAAAGCTTCAAATCTCCCCCCCGTCTCTCCCTTTCCTCGGGCCGGCGCCTGTGTCGGTGGCGGCTCGAGGCGGCGGCGGGGGCGACGATTTCATTTTCTGGGCCGGCGCCGGCGCCTGCAGGCGGCGGCGGCGGCGAGCGTCGACGAGACGGCGACGACGACGACGACGCTCTGCTACCGTGCCTTGGTTTTGGGTCAGAATTCTAATGGATGCCTCTCTACTATATATATATGTGTATATATAGACATATGTATATATATGTATATATGGAACGCAGAACTCTTACTCGATTTAGAGAATGTCACTGAACAAACATCATACATATTTATTGAATTCCGGTGCAACAGAAATATCTCTCTCTCTCTCGCTCTCTTTCTATATATATATATATATATACATACGCGTGGCAAGTGTGTCTGTGGATAATGAACATATATATATATATATATATATATATATATCTATTACAACCAGTATTTGTGTGTCTACATATATGTATAATACGAATAATATCAATACTAATAATAATACTACTACTTATAATAATAGTAATAGTAATACTAAAACGAATAATATTAAGAATAGTAAGAAGAATAATATTATTAATAATAATAATGATAATAATAATAATCATAATAATAGTAATAGTAATAATAACAATACTACTACTACTACTAATAATAATAATACTAATAATAATGTTAATAATAATACTAATAATACTAATGATATGATTAATAATAATAATGATAATAATAATAATAATAACAATAATAATAACAATAATAATAATAATAAATAATAATAACAATACTACTAATAATAACAATAATAATACTACTACTACTAATAATAATAATAATACTAATAATAATAATAATAATAAAAATAATAATAATATTAATAATAATAATAATAATAAACAAGCGCGTTCTGTGGTCGCTTGGAATTGGAAGGGTTGGAACCGAACCGCTCCCCACCCCGCTTCCCGTGACGGAAGGCTTCAAATCTCCCCCCCCGTCTCTCCCTTTCCTCGGGCCGGCGCCTGTGTCGGCGGCGGCTCTCGGCGGCGGCGGGGGCGACGATTTCATTTTCTGGGCCGGCGCCGGCGCCTGCAGGCGGCGGCGGCGGGGAGCGTTGATGAGACAGCGACGACGACGACGATCTGCTACCGTGCTTTGGTTTTGGAACAGAATTCTAATGGATGCCTCTTTGGGTCTGGTCGGAGGGCCCTCCTGGGCGCCTCTTGGGCGATTCTTGGGGCCTCTCTGAAATGGTGGTGGTGGTGGGCTGTGGTGGTGGTGGTGGTGGCGGTTGTGGCGGTGGTGGTGGTGGCGGTGGTGGTGGTGGTGGTGTGACGGGTGGTGGTGGTGGCGGTGGTGGTGGGTTGTGGTGATTGTGGTGGCTGGTTGTGGTGGTGGTGGTTGTGGCGGTGGTGATGGTGCAGTGGTTTCTGGATTGTGGTGGTGGTTAGTTAAGGTGGTGGTGGTGGAGGTGGTGGTGTGGTGTTTTGTCGTGGTGGTTGTGGTGGTGGTGGTGGTGGTGGTGGTTGTGGTGGTGGTGGTGGTGGTGGGTTGTGGTGGTCGTGGTGGCGGCGGTGGTCGTTGTCATGGTTGTGGTGGTGGTTTGTTGTGGTGGTAGTGGTTGTTGTGGTGGGTGGTGCTGGTGGTGGTGGTGGTTTGGTGGTGGTTTCGTGGTGGTGGTGTGGTGGTTTGTGGTGGTGAGCGGCTGTTGTGGTGGGTGGTGCTGGTGGTGGTGGTTGTGGTGTGGTGGATTGTTTTGGTGTTGGTAGCGGTGGTGGTGGTGGCGGTGGTTTGTGGAGGTGGTGCTGGTGGTGGTGGTGGTGGTGGTGGTGTGGCGGTGGTGGTGGTGGTGGTGGTGTTGTTGTTGTTTGTGGTGGTGGTGGTGATGTGGTGGGTTAGGGTGGTGATGCTGGTGGTTGTGGCGATGGTGGCGTGGTGGTGTGGTAAATTGTGGTGGTGGTGGTGGTGGTGGGTTGTTGTTGTTGTTGTTGTTGTTGTTGTTGTTGTTGTTGTTGTTGTTGTTGTTTTTGTTGTGGTTGTGGTTATGGTTATGGTTGTTGTTGTTGTGATGGTGGTGGTGGTGGTGGTGAGTTGTTGTGGTGGTGGTGGTGGTGGCTCTGGTGGTGGTGGTTGTGTGGTGGTGTGGTGGTGGTGGTGGGTTGAGGTGGTGGTGGTGGTGGCAATGGTGGTGGCCGTGGTGGTGGTGGTGGCGTGGTGGTGGCGTGGTGGTGTGTGGTGGCGGTGGTGCTGCTGGTAGCGGTGCTGGTGGTGGTGGGTGGTGGGTGGTGGGTGGTGATGGTAGTGGTGGTAGTTGTGGTTGTGGTGGTGTGGTGGTTTGTGGTGGAAGTAGTGGTGGTGGTGGGTTGTGGTGATGGTTGTGGTGGTGGCGGTAGTTGTGATGGTGCTGGTGATGGTGTGGTTGTTTTTGGTGGTGGTGGTGATGGTTGTGGTGGGTTGTGGTGGTTTGTGGTGCTGGTGGAGGTGGCGTTTTTGGTGGTGGTTGTGTAGTGGTTTATGGTTATGGTGGCGGTTGTGGTGGTGGTGGGTTGTGGTGGTGGTAGTTGTGGTGGTGGAGTGGTTGTGGTGGTGGAGGTGTGGCCGTCGGCTCTTCCCGCCACCGTGTTTTGGCTTTAGGTCCGAGTTCTAATGGATGCTTTTTGAGGTCTCGTCAGAAGGGTCTCGGGGGCGTCTGAGGAGCATGTGTGAAGCCTCGTGGACTTTCCTAAAAGCCTATCGGCGGCTTCTGGGGGGCGGACGCTCGATATGGCGATTGGTGTGTTCCCTCTGCGGCCTCTGGGCCTCTTTGGTAATCCTCGCTGCGTCCCCGCCGTCGGCGTTGCTGCCCGCCGCCAGCGCCGGCGCCGGCGCCGGGGGAGGGGGCTTTGGAACCCTCTCCCCCTGGGCTGCCTCTGGTCATCGTCGCTGTGTCCACGCCGTCGGCGGGGGGGAAGTGTTCGGGAGGGGGGGGTACGGGGGAGAGGAGTCCCCTTGGTTCTGATCGGCGGCGCCGAATGTTGGGGTGGTGGTGGCCCCCCCCGGCTCGAAACGCGCCGCCGAATCTTCCTAAAACAAGCGCCCGTGAAACGCGCTTTCTCTCTCTCTCTCTCTCTCTGTCTGTCTCTGTCTCTGTCTCTGTCTCTGTCCCCGTCTCTGTCTCTGTCCCTCCCTTGTTTTTTTTTTTTTTTTTTTTTTTTTTTTTTTTTTTTTTTTTTTTTTTTTTTTTTTTTTTTTTTTCTCTCTCTCTCTCTCTCTCTCTCTCTCTCTTTCATATATATATATGTGTATATATATGTATATATGTATGTATATGTATATACATATATACAGCTAAAATTATGATGACGACGCAATCGAGGGGCACGTGGGTGGAACGCTTGTTTGAAACGCCTGCAAGGACGCTGGGCAAGGATGTGTGGGGAACTTGCGAACTCGGGAAAGGAGCCTCGCAAGGCTCCAAAAAACCCGGAGGAACTGCGGAAAAGGTTTCGGGTGCGCGTTTCGGGAAAGAGTATGAGAACGCTTCGTGGGACAAAAAAGGGGCTGGCCTACCCTGTGCTGCTGGCTTCTTATCTGAAGCACTTTTAGCTTTCGGAGAGATTTCTGTATGTATGTGTATATATATATATATGCATAGACTCGTGTGTGTATATATATATAAACGGGGCTTCTTTTCCAATGGATAAGCTATGTCTCGTAGAAACCACGCGCGTCTTGGCGGCTGCGACCCGGCCGCCACAGGGATTGGGCCAACACCCCTGGACCGAGCCTTAGAAGAAAGTCCTGGTGTGGGGGGGTGGGCCTGAAACAACAGACTTGAAAGAGAGACGTTGCGGACGAACCTCGTTTTAAAGAACGTCGAATTACACGAAGCCCCTGAAGATAGTTATGTGCACGCACCCCTATCAACGGGGCCTCTTTTCCAGCGGATAAGCTATGTCTCGTCGAAACCACGCGCGTCTTGGCGGCTGCGACCCGGCCGCCACAGGGATTGGGCCAGCACCCCTGGACCGAGCCTTAAAAAGTCCCGAAAACACCCGAAAAAGGGGCAGTTCTCGAATCAAGGAGGGTCTGGGCGAGGGCGGGTCGCGAGCGCAATATCGGAATAGTTGATCATGGCGTTCCGAATACGATGCAACGGCGAGTGAGCGAGCGATTCGCACAACCTCCTTGGGTAAGGTTGGGCTCTACGTATACTTGCGTATCCTTCTAACTGGTGATGTTTACATCCAATTATACTGTAAAAAACACCTTTTACCTGTGCAGAGACGCCTTAAACCGACCAGGTCTTCTCGGGGGATTCTTCCGCAAATAAACCTAGTGCGTTTCCTCCAAGGAGCGCCGAACTGGCAAAAGTCGCTTGCAACCACTTCGACGCTTTCCCAAGACAGCATCGCTTGCACCTGCGGGATCATCCACATCTTGGACGAGTTAGGATTCTCGAGAATCCACGGAATTTTACGAGCACGCGCATACTTTATAATATTCAGACACGCGTCGAGACACGCGTTTCCCTGCACCAGCTTCAACGCGTCCCGCGTGCTACACCGGGGGGCTCCCCACGGATGCTGGGTCGTTCGTATGACCGCGGTGCGGTCTCTGGCAACGGAGAACGTCTGACAAAGGGGGAGCAAACGTAGCTGCTAAGAGACGGCCCAAGCTGGCGTCCTGGCGTATACATCTGAGCACAGGCGGACGAGTGAGGTCGCCCTGGGGCTCCTCTCGGACGTCCCAGGTCCGCGCAGGCACACCTTGTCGGCGGCTGGCGTGGGCAAGCCCGCCCTCGCCCGAGAAAACATCGCCGAATACTGGGCCTTTCAGCAACGCCCCGTGCCGCCAGCCACGCGGCTGGCCCCTCGCAGCAGCAGCTCCTCGAGGCGCGCGTCGAGCGCCCCGCAACTCGCCCGGGTCGCCAGAGGGAGGTGGTGCCAGGCTTTGCCTAGCGTCGCCGACCTCCCGTACCGAACGGACGACTCGTGGCCTGTCCAGCGGCCCCCCTCGTGCACCTCGTCGCGAGGTCGCGACTGCGGGCCCCTGTCGATGCTGGGGCTGCTCCACTGCGCCAAGTAGGGCGCCGCTGGGGCGCCCATCCGGCCGAGCGTCTCCTTGAACTCCCCCACCAGCGCTGGGTGCGCGAACGTCCAGACAGGCTTGTCGTTGGGAGCTCCCGCCAGCGGGGACCCCGCCGGCGCCAGCTCCAGCGTCCACTTGTTGTCCAGCATCGCGCTGCCGTCCATCGCCCCCCTCTGTCGGTGGAGATGCCCCTGCCCTGCGGGTAGATGGTAAGAGACCAGTGCCTCGATGTCCCCCGCGCGGGGGGAGACAGGTCCCCGGGCCGAATCCTCTCCAGCTCGTGGGGCCGCAACCAGGTCCACGCGCCCGGGGGCGCGGGCGCGACCCTCAGCGCGTGCCCCTGCAGGCAGAGGTCGATGGCGATTGCCTTCCGCACCGCCTGAAGAAGAAGGCGCCTGGAGCGACCCAGCGCAAGGCGGCGCCAGCCCCGTAGGCAAGGCCAGGCCCGGGGGGGCCGCCGCATGCCAGCTCTGGTGGAGGCCGGGCGGCGGTCGGCAGAGGCTGACGCCCCCTCCTCCCCATGGTCCGACAGACGGCCAGAAAGGAGACTCGCGCTGACGAGCTTCACGAGCCAGTCGTCCCCGTCGCCGTCGCCCGCGAGCGTTGGGCCGAGCCCCTCTGTGGACGCCTCGCAGTCCTGGGGGTGGCTGGAGTAGTGGCGCCGCACGCTTGCCGTCGCCGTCTCGCGCCCCAGCGAGCCCGGGCCTTCCTTCTCGATGCCCAGCGCCGCCCCCGGGTGCCTTGGCAGCCGCCGCCGCGGCCGCGCCGCCAGCCCCCTCGCCCTTCCGCCGACGGCGTCGGGCCTGGGCTCGGACGAGGAGCTGCCGCTCGAGCTGGAGCCGGCCGAGGTCAGCACTGCCGGCCCGCCCAGCAGGCCTGGCCGCGTCGTCGGCAGACGGTGCCGCAAGCCGCTTGGCGGGCCCCGCGTCCGGGAAGACCGTCTCGGCGTCGTCGGCCCGAGAGCCGCACCCCCCGCTCTGGTGCTCGAAGGGGGCCTCCGGGCTCGGTGGCGCCTCGGCCTCGGCGCATCCCGGGGCACTGGTCGAGACGGAACGCGAGTCCGGGGTGCTGTCGGACGAGGCGGCATCCGAGAAAATTTTGAGCCGAACTGGGCACGGAGGAGAAGGGTAAGAGCAGCAAGCAGTCGGCCTCTTGGGAAAATCGGGGTCGTGTCGACGCGAGGGTTCGTCCGCCGAATTGAATTCACTTGGAATCCACCTAAACGAGAAAGCTACATTACGACAGAGGCTATACGCCACGGTCCGACGGATGTGAATGAGGAACCGAAATTCGCGTGAGCGGGACCTCGCAAAAGCCAAAACGATGCTCATGTTGTCGCTAAGCATCAGAGCCCTACAATGACACCCGGGTGAGTTCATAACAAACCGACGGACTCCCAGCCCCAAGGCACGAGCCTCGAGAATGAGGATGTCCTCGGCAAAACTCCACTTGCCCCAGACGCGAGGGGTTCACAAGCTTTTGTCGAGGAGCCCCGCTGGGGCCTCAGGAAAATCGGGCGCGACGGAGAAATCGGCGCCCTCGTCCCCCGGGGTTTCCCAGGCACCGGAGCGAGGGTTCTGGGCGAGGCCGGCCGCGCTGAGGGCCGACGCGCGAGCACTGTGGCCCTTGAGCTGAAACCTGCTCCTCTCCAGAACACGGCCGACGGGAGAAACCTGCGCTTGGCGCCAGAACGACGTGCAGACTCCATATCCTTGCTCACTGGCATCACTTTCAGTAACCTGCTCACTCCAGCAGCGCTCCCAGTCCTGAATAAGAAAGACCATGGGCCCTTTCCAGGCTCGGATCTCATCGCGAACGGAGGGCCATAGCGGAGTGACCTCCGAATGATGGACACGGCAAAAGCGACAGCACGTGTGAAAGACTAACAAGAGGCCCCTCTGGATCAGACTCAAGAAGGTGGCACGACCCAGCCAGCATTCGAGGGCCCAACCTGCACATCTACCCAGGCGGAGTACTTCCTCACTCGCAGCCCACACCTTCCAAAAACGCTCGGGCGTGGTGGCGGTCCGCAGCCGCTGGCCGTCAAGCCGGCGACCGAGGGCGCGGATGTCCCTGCTCACCACCTCTCCGCCGTGGAGCTCCAGCCCGTGGTCAGCGAAGCCTGCCCCCCATTCGCGGACAACGTCCTGGGGCAGGCCCCGGTCCTGAACGAAGGCGCCCAGGTTGTCCACGTAAACGTAGTGGCGGGGGCGCCCCTCGGCCGGCGCCAGGGGGGGCGACCTGTCGTGCAGCGGCGCCGACCCGTGCAAGCTGGGCGCCGCAGCCGCCAGCCGCTCGTCAGCCTTCTGGGCGAAATGCAACGACCAAGCGAACCCCGTGCACACGGGGGCGGAGGTGGGCCACGCTGCGTCGGTGGGCTTGAGCTGCACTCCGTCCAACTCGCGCAGCCCCAACGCCCGCGCGGGCACCGCCGGCCAGGCGAAGTAGGGCCTGAGCCAGGACGGTGCCTCGAGGCGGTGGAAGCAGTCCTTCGCGTCCGCCATGCCGAGGTGCAGCCTGGCCCGCGAAGGCGCTATCGCCAACCTCGATGCTCGCGAAGGCCTCCGAAGTGCACAGGCGGACGCCTGGAGGAGCACGGAACCAGCAGTTGCTTCTCCGAGCGTCGATGATCAGCCTGAGGCGCGTCTTGTTGCTCTTCCAGACAAAGAAGGCCCCAATCCTCTTCAAGGGCCTGAGTGTGGCATCCAGCATGGCAAGATCCCAGAGCCGTCTGACAAAGCCGTGGTAGGCCTTCTTGTTGTAAAGCAGCTTCCTATCGGTGTGCGGTGTGATCTCTCGTGTCTCGGATTCGATGCTCTCCAAGTCATTCACGGGTCGCAGCATCAGCTCATGATGGGCCTCCAAATATCGAGAAACCTCGGCGTCCAGCACCGACTCAATCGGAGGGGGCCCCGACACGTCGCTCGGCAGCGACGCCAGGTCGGCGTCGAAGGCCGCGAGGTTCGCGGGGCCAGTCTCCAGCTCGTACAGGGAACGGCCGTGCAGGAGGTCCCGGAGGGCCTCCCGCACCGAGAGGGCCTCAGGCATGGGATCCCAGTGCTTGACCAGGCCTTCCACGCGGGCCATCACCTCGGGCGTCAAAACTCCAGCCGATGCCGGCGCCTGAGAAGAGCCCCAGGTATCGTAGCCAGCAAGCCAGTTCAGTCCGTGGACCGCCTCCTGCACCATCTCAGCGCGCCGCCGAGCGCGGCCCCGAGCCTTCTTTGCCGAACGAGTCGAAGTGGCAGCGCCTGCAGGCAGAGCGGGTGCAGGCAGAGGGAAGAAGTCCCTCCGCGAACGGCCACTTGGGGAAGGTGCCCCAGCGCCCCGCGATTGCCCGCCGAGGGAGGGGCGGGTCCCCTCGGCGGTGCTGCCGATCATTGCGGATCGGCGGCAGCGGGCGCGAACCCGCGCCGACCTCGGCCGCCGCCTCCGCGCCCCCCGCCGCTGTGACCCCCACGTGCTCCGCGACCTCCAGGGCCGGCCGCGGCGTCGCCCGCGTCGGCGGCCTCCGCCGCCGGAGTGGGGCCGCCGCGGAGCCCCCGCGCGCCACTCCGGCCCAGCACCGCAGCCATGCCAGCCCGACCCTCGGCCAGCCGCGCCGCGTGCGACTGGGGGGCCGGGCCGGCGGGGCACTCGAACGTCCCAGTGCCCCTGCGCGGCGTGGCGCGCTCCCAGGTGACCTTCTGAGAGTCGGCGCACTCAACGATGATGATCTGGATGCAACGGCGCAAGGTCTCGTCCGATGCGAGGGCTCCCACGCCCAACCGATCATGCACTCCCGCAAAGTACAGGGCATCATGCAGCGCTCTCTTCTCATGCTGGGTATGATCCGAGTCATCAAACTTGCGCTCTCTGAGCAACATGAGGAGCCACTGGCGAGTGTCGCAGTTGTGGAGATCGAGGAGCTTCGCCAAGAACAGGGCGATGCCAGGGCTCTCCAGGGGCCTATGCGAGAACGTCTCCTGCGACGAGCCACCCGAGGGCCGCCTGTCTCGCGCCCGGAGAGCTGACGCAGGCCAGTGCGGGAGCAGCTCGCTGAAGGGCACCACCTTGTCCGTCGGCAAGGGCGCGCCGTCCGGTGTCGGAGGCGTCACCTCAGAACCAGGTTCATTGGCAGCCGCCGCCCGATACCCACGCTTGATCATGTCCCCAACCTCCTCGCGGCCGAGGTACGGTCGAAGCCGATGGAGCTTCCTGTCCAGCCGAGGGGGCTCCGAGCCACTGT
The DNA here is from genome assembly GCA_963575745.1 of Prorocentrum cordatum. Taxonomy (NCBI): domain Eukaryota; class Dinophyceae; order Prorocentrales; family Prorocentraceae; genus Prorocentrum; species Prorocentrum cordatum. Next base: position 252,107 of record CAUYUJ010014714.1, read on the forward strand.
CTGGCCGCGGGTGCGTCCTGACGGTGTCCTCATCCACTCCTGTAGAGCCCGCCCCTGGGAGCTCATCCAGTCCGGGCGTGGCGATGATCCAGACATCCTTCCTGCGAGAGCACCGGTGAAGCAGCCGTCGCTCGTGGCCCACCGCATCTCCGAGGCGCTGATCGCCGACCGTCGGCCCCGGCTCCAGCTCGCTCCACCACGCCGCGCCGTCCTCGAACACCCACGGCGACGTCGCGAGCGGGGCGGCCGCCGTCTGGCTTGCGCCACGTCGCGGGCCGACGCCCTCTCTCCGCAGCCCGCGCCGCCGTTCGCCAGAGACAACCAGCGAGCACATGAGCGGCCACCTGCTCCGCCGCGCCCGTCCCGCCGGCCGTCGGCGTCGGGCAGCCTGGGCAGACTGGGCAGGCCGGCGCCGCGGGGCAATCGGGGCAGCCCCAGGACTGCGGCACCTCGCAGGTCGGGAGTGGCGGCGGCGGAGCCGGGGGCGCCGCAGGGGCTGGCGCGTCGAACTCGAGCAGCTGCAATCCCCAGTGGCCGCCTGCTGCCGCCGCCAGGAGCGCCGCCGGCGCCGAATGGGCCAAGCGGGGCCTGGGGGCGCCGACTGGGCCGGGGAGCGCGAGAGGCATCCGCTCCCTGAAACGGCAGACTTGAGAGAGAGAGAGAGAGAGAGAGAGAGAGAGAGAGAGAGAGAGAAACGTTGCGGACGAACCTCGTTTTTTGAGTTACACGAAACCCCTGAAGATAGTTATGTGCACGCACCCCTCTCTCTCTCTCTCTTTCTCTGTTTCTCTCTCTCTCTCTCTCTCTCTCTCTCTCTCTCTATATACATATATATATATATATATATATATATATATATATATATCTCGGAGATGAGGGGGTGAGATCGAAGTGGAACGGAGAGCCCCCCTACCGGGACATCGATTTCGGTTTTGCGTTCGTGCGTGCCGTGCGTGCGGGCGAGGCGAAGCTGCGAGGGTGGGCAAGACGAAAGTCTTCTGTGGCTGAGACGCGGCCAGACCAAATGACTCCCTTCTGGCAACCGGTGGAGCGCGGTGTCCCGCCGGTGTCCCGCTGTGGCTGAGGCGCGACCAGACGAAATGACTCCCTTCCGGCTTCTGGTGGGGCGCGGTGTCCCGCTGGTGTCCCGTCGGTGTCCCGATGATGATGATGGCGATGTCGATGATGTTGATGATGATGGTGATGGTGGTGATGATGGTGTCCCGATGATGCTGAGGCTGATGATGATGGTGATGGTGATGATGATGGTGTCCCGATGATGACGATGTTGATGATGATGTTGGTGATGATGATGGTTTTCCGATGAAGATGATGATGTTGATGGTACTGATAATGCTGATGATGGTAATATGATGATATGATGATGACGGTGATAATGAGGATGATGATGATGGTGTCCCGGCGATGGTGATGATGAGGAAGCTGATGATGCTTTTGATGCTGATGGTGCTGATGATGATGGTGTCCCGATGATGGTGTTGATGATGATGCTGATGTTGATGATGATGGTGTTTCGATGATGATAATGAGGTTGAGGATGCTGATGTCGATGCTGATGACGATGATGGTGTCCCAATGATGGAGATGATGTTGATGATCAGGATGATGATGAGGTGATGAGGAGGGTTTTGAGGATGGTGGCCCGAAGATGGTGATGCTGATTATGATGCTGATGTTGATGATGGTTATGGTGTCCCGATGATGATGGTGATGACGGTGGCGATGATGATGGGTTCCCGACGATGATGATGTTGATGATGATGAGGTTGGTGATGATGGTGGTGTCCCGATGATGGTGATGTTGATGCTTGTGTTCATCATGACGATGATGAGATGATGATCATGATGGTGATGGTTTTCCGGTGATGATGATGATGGTGCCCCGATGATAACACTGTTGATGATGATGGTGACGATGATGGTGATAATGAGGTTGCTGATGCTGATGTTGAAGATGATGACGATGATGGTGTCCCAATGATGGAGATTATGTTGATAATCAGGAGGATGATGAGGTGACGGGGATGATTTTGATGATGGTGTTCCAATGATGATGATGGTGAGGGTGATGTTGACGATGAAGGTGATGAGGTGATGATGATGGTATCCCGATGGTGATGATGGTGTGGATGACGCTGATGACGATAATGTTGTTGATGATGATGATGACGTTGATTGTGAGATCGATAGTGATATCGATAGTGATACGGATCGTCTGACCGAATGTGAAATCGATTGTGAGATCGGTAGTTAGATCGATTGTGAAATCGATAGTCAGAACGATTGTGAAATCGATCGAATGAAATAGATCAAGTGAGATCGATTGTCAGATCGATCGAGTGAGATCGATCGAGCGAAACCGATAGTGAGATCGATCGTGATATCGACAATGAGACCGATCGAGTGAGACGTTGGTTCCCCCCCCCCCAAAACCTCCTTATCACCCGAAGGGTGGTCGAATAGGGGTATATGTATATGTATAGGTATATGTATATAAAAATATATGTATACATAACTACATATATACATAGGTACATAGGTACTCTCTCTCTCTCTCTCATATATATATATATATACACTGGAACCATGGCGCGCGCTTGGCGCGCGCTGAGGTTCTAGCTGGTCGAGTGCTGACCGCATTGAGACAACTGAGACAACAGGGCGGTCATGAATAATGAGGTCAACATTATCTGTTTCCTCTTGCCTCTTCCTCATTCCTCCTTCTCCGCTCTCATCGACCGGTCGACCGGTGATCTGTCGCCGAGCTTCCTGGGGGTCTCCTTGGGCGAAGATCTCGGGTTCTCGGTTCACGTTCCCGATCGTGGCCTTCGGCCCATCCCGATACCGTGCCTGGGTTGTGGGTTAGAGGCCTCTTGGAAGTTCGTTTGGAATTCGTGGGAGGCTTCCATGGGGCCTCTTGAAGGCAGTTTTGGAAGCGCCTTGGGGGCCCTTTGGGGTGCTCGTGGGGCGTTTTTGTGGACCCCTTTGAAGCCTCGGGGGGCCTCTAGGAGGCCTCTAGGAGGCCTCTTGGGCTCTGTTGGGGGCCTCTTGGGGCCTCCTGGAGGTCTCTCGGGGCGGAAAGCTTGAATGGTTGGTTCGTGTTCCCCTTCTTGGGCCCCTCTTGTGGCCGTGTTGGGGGTCTCTTGGGCGATCTTAAGCGCCTCTTGGGTCGTCATGGGGCACTCTTGGGCCGTCTTGGGACTCTCTTGCGCCGTCGTGGCGCCCTCTTTGGGAGCCTCTTGGGCCGTCTTGAGCTGATTTCTGGGGCCTCGTGGGCTGTCTTGGACCGTCGGAAGCACGAAACAACGAGGACACGAGGACCGTCTTGAGCTGATTTCTGAGGCCTCTTGGGCTGTCATCGACCCAGGTTGGACCAATTGTGAAACACTCGCGTGCGGTCTTGGGCTCTTCTGGAGCGCTGTTGGGCCATCTTGGCGCCCTCTTGGACGTCTCTCGGCCCCCTGTGACGTTTTTTGGCGCCCCCCGCCGGGCCCGAAATGGTCGGAAGACGAATCAGTGCACCGTGGGGGGCCCAGGGCCCCCTACCTATTCCCCTTCCTATATTTTTATAAGCTCGGGCGGGGGGGAAACCCGCCCCCCCCCAAAAGAAAACCGGACTCCCGGGATCTGGGGCTCTGGGGCCCTCCAGACGGGCCTCGAAGCGGCCCCCGGGCCTCGCAGGGCGTTTCGCCAAGCCTTCCCAGCGCCCGAAGACGGCCCCAGATGGGTTCCAGGCGTTCCGGCGCGCTCCCAAACCGACCCCAGAAAGCCCAAATACGGTCCACGACGACGCCCACGAAGCCGTCATACCCCCAAAGATCGCTCCGAAACGTCCCAAGAGGCCTCCAAGAGCACTCCCAAGAAGGACCCAAGAGGCAAACATCAGTAATTTTATCGATTTTTCCCTTTTTGTGTGAATTTTGGGGTTCTCCTCTTTTCGGCTTCCCGACGCTCCAAGACGGCGATCTTCTGGGCGTCCGAAGCCGCCTGGGAGGCTGCAGAATCGCGCCACAACTATCCGAAAAAAGGGCTTCCATGCAGTCCAAGACAACCCCAAAACGGCACAACAGGGGTCCAAGATGGCCCTAAGAGTGCCCCGTGGCGGCCCAAAATGGCCCGAAGATCGTGGCCCAGTCATTCAGGGGTACCGCGGTTGGAGGCAGGGTGGCCCGAGGAAACCCACAGAGGACCCCAGAACACGCGCAGGAGGCCTCCAAATGGTCTTGAGGAAGCACGAGAAATTTTGCGAGGCCCCCAGAGGCTCTCCAAGGAGGAGCCCCCGCAAAACAAAAAAAAAAACTGAGGGGGATGGGGGGAATGCGCAGGGTATGGCGAGAATAAAGATACATAAGCATTGAGGAAAGATAGCGAATAACATTATGATAACGACAATTCCGGAAAAGGCAACAAGCAGTTATCGCTAAATTGTCGGCTTGCCCTTCCTGCCATCCCGCCTGCGCGCCGAACTCTATGGGCCAAAGTGCATGGCGCGAAGCGCCAATGCAGTCTTGTACATATATATACATGTGTATGTATATATGTATGTGAGTATGTATGTATGTATGTATGTAGGTATGCATGTATGTATGTATGTCTCTCTCTATATATATATGTATATATGTACATGCATATATATATGTATGTATATATATATATATATATATATATATCAGAACCATCGCTCGCGCTTCGCGCGCGCTTTGGTTCTAGCCGAGGTCAAGGACAAATCGAGTCAAACTTCGTCGAAACGCGTCAGAAAACAAAAGGTCGACAGAAGACTCGAACAAACATATCAGAGCTCGTCCTTAGCGCTCGCGCTGCTCAGCGTCCTTGGCGTTCGTGCTGCTCTCTGATCGACTAAAGTCCGCTCAAAAAGACCACCGGGGGCCGAAAACCGAAAGACCTTGTCGAACCTCGATCCTCGATTGATGGGACCTTCTTGGGGCGGGAGGGTTGGATTTTCGGTTCGGGCTCCCCCTCTTGTGCTCCTCTTAGAGCCGTCTTGGAGCTCTCCTAAGTCGTATTGGGGACCTCTTGGGGGGTCTTGGCCCCCTCTCGGGACGTCTTTGGAGCCTCTTGGTCCGTTTTGGGGCTCTCTTGGGGGCCTCTTGTACCGTCGTCTCTGCTGTGAAGATCGACAAATCGTATATGCCAAGAATATACGTTTTCCCATGCAAAATCAATGATTTTGGTCTCTTGGGACCCTCTTGGAAAACCTCTTGGGGGCCTGTTGGGGCGTCTTCGCGGTCTCTTGGGCACTGTGAGAACCGTCGTGGGCGTCCACGGGCTAGCTTTGAGCGCTCCGGGGCCGCCATGGAACGTTTGGGGAGTCTCATGGGGCGCTCTGGCCACGCCTTGGCCGCCCCTCGGGCTGTCTTGGGCCGTGTTGGTAGCCTCTTAGGGCCGTCTTTGGGGCTTCTTGTGCCGTCGTGCACGCCGTGGAGACCGAAAAGTCGTAGATGCTAACTGTACGTTTCCCTATGTAAAATCAAAGATTTTGGCCGCTGGGGGCTCCCTTGGAAAGCTTCTTGGGGCGTCGTAGCGGCCTCTTGGGCTCAATGGGGGCCATCTTGGGTGTGCAGGGGCGATCTTTGAAAGCCCTGGGGCCGTCTTGGATCGATTTGGGAGCCTCTTGAGGCTCCGTGGACACGTCTTGGCCGTCTCTTGAGCACGCCTTGGCCGCCTCTGGGGGTGTCTTGGGCTCCTCTTGGGCTGTGTTGGGAGCCTCCTGGGCCGTCTTGGGGCCGTCGTGGGGGCCTCTTGTGCCCTCGTGCGCGCCGTGAAGACCGAAAAGACGTAGGTGCTAAAAATGCACGTTTCCCTTTGCAAGATCAATGATTTTGGCCGCTTGGGGCTCTCTTGGAAAGCAACTTGGGGCGTTGTAGCGGCTTCTTGGGCTCAATGGGAGCCGTCTTGAGCGTCCAGGGGCGATCTTTGGGCGCCCCAGGGCCGTCTAGGACCGGTTTGGGGGCCACTGGCGCTTCCCTTGGCACGTCTTGGCCGCCTCTTGGCCCGGGCAGGAGCGGATCCCCGGGGCGGCCATGGGGGGCGCAGGTGCCGGCCTGGCGGCCCCGATCCCGTTCCGCCGGCACGCGCACACACACGTATATATACATATTTATACATATATATATATATATATGTATGAAACGCCCAGGCCTATTTTCGCCAGGCGTGCGAAGCGATGCTATCTCTGGTGTTGACAAGTCTCCCGACTTTGCAATCGCAGCACAGAAGGGTCTCGAGCTCGGGACGACACCCAACTCAAGACGCGAAGCAAACTCCAGTTTCGTTCCTGTAATCTTCAAAAGGGGAGGGCAGCGGCGGGGCAGACGGTTGGCCAGGAGAAACTATGGATCGGTGACGGCGTGTTTCAGTCTTCTGCATATAATTAATCAGCAAGCTTTGTCAAATGAAACGCCCAGGCTTATTTTCCGCCAGGCGTGCGAAGCGATGCTATCTCTGGTGTCGTCAAGTCTCCCGACTTTGCAATCGCAATGCAGAAGGGTCTCGAGCTCGGGACGACGCCCAACTCAAGACGCGAAGCAAACTCCAGCACTTTTTGCATAGAACGGAACTTCTCTCTCAAAACGCAACTGGCGTCAGCCGCGACAGCATTTCTTGACTCTCTGTGCTCGTCTTTCAGCATGTGCAAGCTGGAAGCAACGAGCGATGCTGGCACGCAGGTCGGCTGGGTATGCCTCGGCAAGGAGTGCGAAGAAAATGCCTGCAGGGCTCTCCCCTTGAAGCTGGTCATGCGGCCGACCTGTGCGGGGGCAGATCCCGCGGGGGCCACGACAAAGACGACCCAGAGGCTGCAGGTCAACATGATCGTAAATGATGCGAGTCCGTCTCCGACACGATTGGCCGAATTGGCAGAAATCTAGCACGACAGTGCGGCATTTTCTCAGCAGACTTCTGAACTGTGGCGTCAGCCATATTCTAGACAAGTGAGGATTCTCGATAGCGACTGGCGCTCGCACGGCCTGGCACAAAGTAAAAAGCGAAGCCGAAAACTTCATTGAGCCGTTGCCGGCCCTAACCTTCTCGGCGTCTCGAGGCGCCAGGTCGGGCAAGCCCGTCGCGTGCACGTCGCTCCGAAGGGGCGGCGGCCCGGGCCGGATGTCCCGTGCGCGGCTCCAGCTGTGGCAGGGGGTCCCCAGCCACGCGGCGGCGATCAGCCCGTTGTTGACCCATCCTCGCACCAGGCGCTGAGCGCGCCGGCGGGTCAGGTCATACTCGTCGCCCCAGCGGAGGTCCCACTCAAGGATGGCATGCCCCAGGGCTCGCTGCCGCCGCCGCCGGGCTTGGCTGAGGTTGCCAGAGCCGCTGAACACCTCGAGCGCTACGGCGCCACCTGCACGGGCGGCAAAGGTTGGCAGCGCCCGCTGAGGATGCCGCCAATCTTCTTGGCGCAAGCGATGGCGTGCTCGAGGAAAGGCTCCGGCAGCTTGGCCAGCTGGTCGGCGATGCGGCCGCCCTTGCCGTACCTCGTCACCGAGCTGTCGCTCGCCCAGCGGTCGCGAGCCTTCGCCTCTGGGATGTTGCGGCGGCCGCTGGCGAGGTCGGCGGGCGCCCCGCCGCGCCGCAGCTGGGGCGGGCCGGGCGGGCCCTCGAGCCCCAGCTGTTGGCCCGCCGCTCGGAGCGCCTGCGCCAGCTGCACGTGTCGCGCCTGCGCCGCCAGCTCCTTGTCGCCGAAGCCGGCCTTGAGCAGCTTCAGCACGTCCCCGGTGAAGTTGTAGAACGGCAGGTCGCCCAGGAGGCTCTCGTTGTGCGCGCCGGTCTTGCTGGGCGTCTCCTCCTCTATTGGGAACAACACGATCGACCATGCGTTGTGCCCGGCCGCCCGCGCTGGCGGCACCACCTGCCGCCCGGTCAGCGACATCAGCTCCACGGGCCGAAGGTAGAAGACGAACATCACGATGATGAGGCGCGCGGCGTGCAGGTCTTGGTTGGCGCCGCCGCGCACGTGAGCTCCCACGGGGGCGGGGGCCGGCTGCGAGGCGGGGCCAGCCGCCTCCACCCCTTCAGAGCGCGGGCGAACCTGGGCAGCCCGACTGTGGCCAGCAGCCGCGGGTGGTAGCACTGCAGCACCGCCTTCAGCCTGGCCCCCTCCTGCGCGTCGCCGCCGTCGAAGAACGTCTGTTGGGCCCGCTCCAGGGCCGCCTCGTCGTAGTCTGCGGCGGTCCTGAGGCGGAGGCCCAGGGTCGCGGCGAAGCTCCTAAACTCGGCGACTGGTAGACCCGCTGGTTGTGGTCTCCCACGCTCTCCCTCTCCAGCAACGTGAGGCCCTCGCCGTCCGTCGTGCGCTCGTCCTCGGGGACCCCCCCCTGCCGCGCGGCGGCGCGCTCCGCCCTGGTGGCCTGCGCCTCCGGCCGCGGCTCGACCCGTCGGGTCGCCGCCGCCGCCGGGGCCCGGCCCCGCAGGGCGCGCATGCGGCGCCGGCGGCGGCGGCGCAGCCCGCGCTAGGGCCGGCGGCGCGGCCGGGCTCGCCCGCCGCTTCGCCGCGCCACCCGGTCGGACCAGGCTGCCCGACGGGGGGGGCGAGTCTCGAGGGGCCTCCAAGTTAGGGGCACCACTGCGCGGGCGAGGAAGCCGCGTCGACATCTGGCTCTGCCAGTCCTGGCGGAGGCCGAAAGCCTTCTGGTTTGAGCCCAAATGGCCTCGGCTGGTAGCGTCGAGAGGGCTCATCGGCAACGTTCAACTCAGACCGAATCCACCGAACCCGAGGATACAAGTCGGCCGCAAATACCGTCGCCGCCCACTGCCTGCACACTCTCATTAAGGCTACACTCGACGATCGGCCCTTCTCGAGGGCCAGGACCTCGGACGGCCCATCGGTCAAAAACAGGACTCGCTTGCCAAACTCGCTTAAGCCTCGGCTATAACGTGGCAGACTCCCCAGACCAGAGCGCGGCCCTCCAGGAGGGGCATCGCCACCCGACGCTTCTAGCGGCCGGCCGAGACGGTGGTCCAGGAGCCCTGGAGGATCTGAGGCCCGATCTCTGGGACAACCCCGCTCCGGTCAACCTCGCCGAGGGCATCCAGGTGCCGGGCCGTCCCGACGCGGTCCAGGTCATCCAGACCGGCCGCCGCGGCCATGCTGAGCTCCTCCCGGAGCGAGGCGCCCCTCGGCCGAACCCGATCCTCAGCCCCCCGCGAGAGGCGCCGCCGGTCCGACCACCGGCCAGCCTCCGCGACGGACTGGAGATCGCGCTCCGCCAAGCACACACCTCGCCCCCAGGGGGAAGCGTCTGTGCACCGCACCTTTGGGCTCCACTCGGCATCGAGGCGACGACGGAGGAGGGGGGGGGGCCCTATTGCCCAGCGAAGCTCCCTCCGCACGGCGGTCCAAAACTTACGACGGGTCTCGGCCCCCCGCTGAGCGAACGCGTACGCCGCTGAAAACACGCAGAGGGCCTCTGGTCGAATTAGAGCGGCGAACGTGAAATGTCCTATGATGGCCTCGAGGTCCCTGCCAGTAGCAAAGCCCCTCTCCAAGACCTTCGATGCCAAGACGGAGCCTCCACACTCTGCGAGGGCTCACGCGAACCAGGGGGCACTCCTCACTAAAGTCCCATCCCAAGACGGAGCCGCCAATTGAGCTCTCACGAAAATGCATCCTGAGCCCCGCGGCGGCAAGAGCCTTGTGAACGGAATCGGCCACGGCGTCGACCTCTTCGGCCCGACGTCCGATGGCAGCAAAATTGTCTACGTATTCGGTGTGAGCAAACCCCGAGCGTCCTAGCTGCACTCCCGGCTTCTTATCCGAGAGCTTGTTAGCGAGGGTCACTCCGGGCTGCCGAAAGGCATGATACTCGTGAGTTCGCCGGCACCACCACAACGCATGGTTCCACCCCATAGGCACAACACGCAAATGAGGATACACCAGCTGGGATGGTGGGACAGGCGCACCGTCGAGCTCAACCACTCCAGCGAGTCCAGCCGTGACGGGTCGGAGGCAGAAGAGAGGCACGCGCTCAGATGGGGGGGAGAAGATGATAAAACGCACCCTGGATGTCGACCTGAGCCAGGCACACTGGGGGTCCGGGGTCGACCTCGAGAGAAGCAAACGATCCGCCTGTGGCGAAGTCCACAGGGTCAGGCTGAGCGAAGCACAGATTAGACAGACGAGCATCCACAATCAACCTCTGCTTGCCATTCTTTTTCCAAACAGTGAACAGGCCTACTCGAGGCGACCCGTGCCGCCTCCACTCGAGCATGCCTGCGCCGTCGAGGGCCGCCAGGGGGCGCGCGTGCCTGCGCGGCCTGCCCTGCAACGAAGGATCATAGTGCGGGCGCTTCAAGGCCGACTCGGCCACCCGCGCCGCCGCCTCCGATGGAGGCAAGACTTCGTCTTTTTTAAGAAGGCTTCGACTACCATTGGGCCCTCGCCCCAGAGCAACGTCGACAAAGCTCGAGGACCGTCCCCGCCAGAGGGCAGGGGCAAGAGGGACATGTCAAGCCGAGCGACAGACACCTTTTCTCCGGTGTAGCTGCGCTTAGCCAGGAGCTCCGCTAGGACTCCCTGGCGCGTCAGGTCGGCGGGCGGGCGGCCGAGCTCGGCTACCGCAGTCTGGATCATCCCCAAGCTGCGCCCCTGCCCGGCACTAGCCCGCAGGCCCAGCGGCTGCGGGTCAGCGGACCCTCGGTCGAGCTCGTTCAGCGTGGCGGCGCAGCAGCGAGCCCAGTCTTCGCAATGAGCTCGCTCTCCCCGGCGGCGTTGGCCCCGACGAGACTTTGGCTGGCCACCCTCGCCGCTGTCCAGGCTCGGAAGGCGGTGGTGAGGAAGAGGGGGAAGATCACGATTGACGATCCTCCCCTCATGAGAGCCACGTACATTGGTCACGCCGGGGCTCATGTCCGGCGACCCCCCTGTATACTCGCCGCGGGATCGGGGGCTCCCGCGGCGGCGCCCTTCACTGGTCATGTTTGCCCGCGAGGCGCGTCTCCTCGCGGGCCTTCCTCATCTGCTTCATGATGCCGGAGTCTCGCTCCAGCTCGGTTGCCACGTGCGACAACAGCTCGGGGGCCACCATCACCTCTCCGTACTCGCGGTGCTTCCCGCTGAAGATCGCCATCTCCTCCACGCGGGCGCCCGTGCCGCCCTTCTTGTCCTGCTGCTTGCCGGTCTCCGCCTGCCGGCCGACCTCGCAGTAGAAGTACTCGATGAGCTGCATGCGCCTCAGGATGTCCTCGGCACTCGCCAAGTTCACGACGTCGCACTGGTCGTGGGTCCCGAGGCGCTCCAGGATCTTCGCCAGCGTCTCGTGCTCCGACACGCCCCACTGGTCGAGGCTGAGTCGATTGTCCGCCCGCCAGCGCCGATCCCAGTCGACGGGGCCCTCGCAGCGGCGGTCGAAGAACTGCGTGCACCACTCCCCCGTCTGGGGGCCCGGCACCGGCCAGTCGCCCTGCTTCGCCGCGCTCGCGTCGCGAGCCACGTCGCGCCATGGCCGGTGCCGAGCCCCTCGCGAGCCCCTCTGCAGCTTGAGCAGCCTCGCGTCATGGTGGGCCTCCTTCGACCTATAGGCCTCGACGTCCCCGTCGCCGATGTCCTCGATCAGCGCGGACTCGCCCATCAGCGCGATCACCCCCTTGCGGCCCGCCACGAGCTCGGAGCCGTTGAAGGCCACGTCGTCGCCGCGGATCACGCCCCCGCCAAGGTGCTCGACGCTCTCGGCGGCCACCCGGCGGACCGTGTGGACGGACACCGGGTGCGCGGTCGGCCGCGCGGGAGGCCTGAAGTCCCAGCCCGCGCCCATCCGCCCCTGGAGGGCTGCCGGGCCTGGGCCATCGTCCTCCCCGCCGCCGGGGGCCCCTGGCGCCGGCGGCTGCGCGGGCGCGAAAGCGGGAGCTCCCGCCGCCACGCGGCCGGCGCCGCCGCCAGGGCCCGCGGCCGCCCCAGCAGCTGCAGCATCCGCGGCGCCCCCAGCGCCCCAGACTGCCACGCCGAACCCGCGACGCTGGTCCTCCAGGCCGGCGGTGTAGGCGCCCTCCTGCATGAGCCGGCGGAGGGTGGCCGTCGACGGGAACTCCCCGAAGTGGTAGATCAGCTGCCGAGGGGCTCCTTCAGGGACCTCATTGTTGGGCCCCAGCCATCGCACCGCAACGGCCTCATTGAAGTCCTCGATGTACACGTCACCATCCAGCGTCAATATCAAGGCCTGGGAGTCCGAGGACACCAGACCTGCGAGCACTATCCGCCAGTGCCACTCGGGGGCCCCGTAGTTCACCAGGCAGCTGCGGCCGGCCAGGTGAAGAGCACCCTGGGGATTGCGTCGAGGCTGCTGCATGGCGTCTCGCGCAGCACGTCCCCAGCACGAACCCGACCAGGACCGCCAGCCCGCCGAGCGCGCACGCGAAGCTCAGCGCCACCCGCGTCTCGGGCCAGCAATCGTGCCGGCCCTCCCCCTCAGGCGCGCCCGCGCTCGCCCCGTCGCGCGGAGGGCGCGCGGGGGCCGGCGGGCGCGGCGGCGCTGGCGGCACCGCCGGGCAGGTGAGGGCCTCCGCAGCCGCCGCTGCCGGGCAGGTGACGCTCACCTGCGGGCAAGTGAGAGCTGGCGCCGGCGGGCACTGGCAGGCCGCCGCCGCTGGGCACGGAGGCGCTGCCGGGCACGGCGGGGGCTGGCACTTCCCCAGCCGCGCGCCGCCCAGGTTGGCCGCCCCCAACGCGGCGGCCTGGGCAAGATGAGCCAGCATCAAGGGGCCGCCCCGGCCCGTTTCTCCTCCGCCCCGCGGAGGGGCTCGAGCCAGGAAAAAACTATGGATCGGTGACGGCGTGTTTCGGCCTTCTGCATATCATTAATCAGCAAGCTTTGTCACATATAGTATATATATAAATATATACACACGTATGCATATACGTATACATTTACATGTACGCATACATAAACATATTCATATTCCCGTACTATACATGTACATGTACACATACACAAACATATAATAAACACGTGTATGTAAACAAATGAATAGACATTTACATTGAATTTTACATAGCATTTACATATTCATTTACATATACATTTACATACCGCACATATACAAGTACAACTCCACATACACATACAGAAACATATACATAAGCATATGTCTCCTTGTCGTTTCTTGCATCCAGAGACTCTCCTGGAGGCCCTGCGCAGGCCTCGCAACCGTATAGAAAGGGAGCGGCGGAAACGCACACATCATTAATTGCCGTTACGTATTCAACGATTTGGGGCCCTCGAAGGCTTCCTGGGTTCTTTTCTGGGGCGTTCATTGTGGTCTGTTGTGCAAGAAGAGACAGAGGGGCGAACTTGGGAAAAACAGCGGATTGGTGGCATTTCCCTTTTTTCAAGTTGTAGTGCCTGGGCTGTGGGTTGAACGTTTTCTACGTGGGATGCATCTCGGGGTCTTCGCGCAAAAACAAATAGGGGATCAATTTGAAAAGAGGGATTTCTAAAACTCCACTGCTTCAACTCATGGGGTCATGGGATCTACATTTCTACAATGGTTTCAGGGGGGGCCAAGAGGGCGCGAAGACGATCCAAGAGAATGCCAAGACAGCGTCAAAGAGTTCAACAGCATTCCCGAAACATTTTTGCATGCGACCCCGCAGTCCTGAAAAGGGGCTCGAGGAAGAGGATCATGAGTATAAGTCCCAACTTGAAAAAAACAAGCATCTCTGGAATTCCTTTTTTTCCCCACATTCCTTGGACTTGGAGCGTTGGAGGCGGGACAACGTGAACAAGCAAAAGACAGAGACAAAAACCACTGGCAATCAACGATTTTACCTTCTTCGGGCTCTTTCGGGACGGCTCTCGAAGCTCTCTGGCGCTGTTTGGGGGGCATCGTTGGAACTTTTTCGGGGGCCTCTCAAGGGTCTGGGGTGTGTTGGAGGCCTCTGGGGGGTCCCAGAGTCCTCTCGGAAGTGTCTGGCGGCCTCCTGCTCCTTCTATTGGACTCATCTTGGACCTGTCCTGGGGCGGTCTGGAGCTATCCGGGGCGCTTCGGCGGCAGTCTTGGAACCGCCTTGGGGCCGTCTTGGAAACCCGTTGGGCGGTGGTGGGGGCCTCTTCCACCGTTTTGGAGCGTTGGAATAATGGAATGGTTAGAAGGCTCACAACCTTTTGAATTAGCTAGACAATTAACGATTTTAGGTTCCCTCGGCGCTCTCGGGAAGCCTCTCGGAGCTCTGTTGCGGTCTCTTGGAAGACTCCTGGGAGCCTGGAGAGCCGCCCGAAACCTATCCTGGGTTGCCTGGGAACGTCTTGGGCAATTCTTTTACGTTGTGGGGGCTTCTTGGGGTCGTCTTGGGCTGTCTTTGGGCATTGTGGGGGCTTCTCGGGAGGCCAGGATACGCGGTCATTACCGGGGGCGTACACGAGATGTGAGCAAGGTGGAGGACGCCCCGGGAAGTGACCATTTCTTTCATGTGTGTGGGTTTGTGTGTTTAGATATTGATCTATGTGTGTGTGTGTGTGTGTGTGTGTGTTTGTGTTGCGGGTCTATTGTAACCATCTATCTATGTATATATAAGCCTGAGTCTATGTGTTCATTGAATTTCATGCCATTCTACCTCATATATCCATGTCTTTCTCTGTATGCGCATATTGGCCACAGAATTTTTAACCGCCCCCAGGAAAGTTGCTAATGTAACTCGCATGCAACATCTTATGTGTCGTACACAATCGACATGAACGGGTCAACACCCAACATAGCCAGGCCTCTCTGCGAGAAGTGGCGTACTCACGTTGTGCTTAAGCGCTGGGTCGACGTATGGGCCCGGGGGGCACGCTTCTGCGCGGAGGCATCGAGTGGCCTGGGGCGGTCGTAGCATCTGCTCTTTCCAGTCCGTATGCCACGAAGGGCCCACATCTTCCAGCAAGTCGGTCAACAAAACGGGCTGGCTGGAGGTGGAAGTCCAGGCGATCTGGTCGCCGTCGTGGGGGGCGAGGGGCCCGCCGCCACTGGTGTGGCCGGGCGCGCCTGACAGGATCGCGCTGAGGGCTCCCTGTCCTGGATCAAGATCTCGGGGAGGTGGCCCAGCGCGCCGATAGCTGTGGCGGACGTGTCCCAAGGCCAGAAGCTGACCTTCATTGAGGCAAACGCCAGATCTGGGACCAAAGCTGCCATGCGTATCATTCAGCACGTCGACGCCCTTGGGCGCCGATTCGGAGATACTTGGCAAAATTGACACCCGCTCCAGGGCGGGCAGAGGGAACAAGTCACGCTGGCAGACTCGTTCAAGGCCTCGCTCAGTGGGGCGGCAGGCCCGCCGGGCAAGTGTCCGCAGCGGCGGGGGAAGCCCTGCGTCCCCGCTGCTGGCCCTGCTGAAGGGCGCCAGGCGGGCAGGCCTACGCCCAGGGCTGCCGGGCGACGCAACTCTCGGCGACGCTGCGCCCAGCGCGCGCCGTGTCGGCCCCCGCGCGTGCATGGTCTTGGCCTCCAGAGGCGGGAAACCAATTCCCGCCGCCAGCCAGGGCCATCACTCCTGCGTCGGCGGGCCCGCGGGGTCATTGGCGCCGCTCCTATCCTGGCCGCTGGGCTCCGCCTCGAAAAACGCGACGCCAATGATGTCCGGTTGATTGGACAGCGGCGCCGCCAACACCGGTTCCATCGTCATCATCTCGTCGATCGAGGCTGGGGGCCGACCCAACTCGCGCTGCAAAGCCGACTCCTGGCTGCGGGCAAGGTCTAGCCGGCGCTGGAGCTCCTCCCTGGGCAGCCGACGCGCCTCTCTCACGGCCCTGCCACTCGGCCAGGGGCGGCGGCGGCGGTCCGCTCTCGTGGCGAAGCCGCGCTGGCGGCAGCGCCGGCGGCGGCCTCTTGGGCAAGTTGGGACCAGAGCTGAGCCCGCCCACGCCCGCAAGATGGGCGCCTGCTGTGGCGGGGAGCTCGCTGGCAGCCTCCTCCCGGCTCGCCGGGCCAGCGTCGGGCCGCGCGGCCATGGAGGCCGACCAGAAGGCCACGGGGAAGTCGCGAGCTACCTGGGCCAGCGAGGGCAAGGCTGCCTCGATCCACGCGATGTGGGCTGGAGGCGCCACCTCGCCGCCAAGGACCGTCATCAAAGCAACTGCTGCCTCCAGTGTCTGCTGCTCCACGGCGGCCTGCGCTGGTTTATGGACTCTTACTACCGCGTCGATCTCGGCGCCCGAGTCGGGCGTTGACCCAGAGACTGGATTCCGAGGCTCGTCAGATCAGAAGGTTGACGCGCCCCGAGCCAGCAGCCGCCCATTGAGGCAGACAGACCCCGATCAGGGGCTCCGACTACATCCCGTTGCCAACCACCTCGCCGAAAACCTGGTCAGGTTCGGACGCCTCGTCACCGTCACAATCAAACTCACGATCTCGCTCCTTTTCCATCTCACCACGCACGCACCGCGTCGCAGCCGTCACTCAGCCCGGCCGCGCGCAGGCTGGCACCAATGTCCAACAAAATCACGGACCCGAGCCCGAACACGACGTCCCTCGCGTCCGTGTTGGTGGCCAAGGGCACGCTGCTCCTGAGCTGGGCGACGCTACCGTCGAGGTCGATGTCGACCACGTCCAAGCCCACGAGGGTGGAGAGGAAACTGTGGACGTAGACAGCCTTCTCAGTGATGCTGGTCGTCGACGGGCTCGGGGCCACAGGAAGTACGAGGGCAGCCGCCGCGCGCTCGCGCGGGCCAGAGGCTGGGGCGCCCCCGTAGGACGACGAGGGCCGCGCCTGCTGGCCCAAGCTGGGTTGCACCTCCTAGCCGGTCGAACTCCGCACGGTCGAGGGTAACTGACGCCACTTGGACTGGTACACCGCCGCCACCGCCAAGCGCCGTCCGCCAAATCTGGAGCCAAAGATGTGGTCGTCGTCCGTTGCCTCCGCAGCTGCAGCGCTACGATACGCAATCTCGTGGAAATCGCAAGAAGATGGGGTGGGGGGCGAGAGCGAGACTCTGAACCACGGGCGCCTGCCGGCCCCAACAAAATTTGAGCAAGTACGTCGACGGGAAACATCGGTGCGGCGACCCCACGGAAGATCAGGCGCGTCACTTGTGCTTTCAAACGACGATGTATGTATGCATGCATGCATGCATGCATGCATGTATGCCTGTATGTATGCATGCATGTGTGTATGTATGTGACCATATGATGAATCCGATTACTTTTGCTTTGCATTTCTCCCCTCCGCCTCCTCCCGCCATAAACGAAACAACAAACAACTGGGACACCAAAACAACAGTTTCAGTTTCATCTGAATATTTCCCAACCAGCCTGTGGTGTTGGGTCCTCGTTTTGAAGAGACAGCGCCCCGCGCCACTCACTTCTTCGTTCCTCCTCCCCCTCCTCCCTACTCCCATCCTTGCCTCTGCCCTCCGCATGTGTCTGTTTCGGCACACACCCCTCACACGTTTCGTGGCCCCATACGGAGCTCCACCGACGGCCTCTTCCAGCGTTCGCATGCGCCCACCGCGCAAATTTTGGCACTGACCTCACAAGTTTCGTGGCTCCATAGGAAGCTGCACCGACGGCCCCCGATGGCTGCGTTCGCATGCGCCCGCCGCACCCATTCTAGCAGACACCTCACACTATTCGTGGTTCCGTAGGGAGCTCCACCAGCGGCCCCAGTGCCTGCGTCCGCGTGGGCCCACCGCGCCCAATTTTGTACACCCCGCAGACGTTTCGGGGCCCCACAAGGAGTTCCACTGCGTGCCCCAATGGCTGCGCTCGCATGCGCCCACCGAGCCCATTTGGGCACACCCCTCAGACGCTTCGTGGTCCCATACGGAGCTCCACCGACGGCCCCAGTGCTCACGCGTTTCGTGGCTCCCAAAAGAATTCCACCGACGGCCCCAGTGACGGCCCCAATGGCTGCTTTCGCATGCGCTCAACGCGCACATTTTGGCACACGCCTCACACGTTTCGTGGCCCAAAAGGGAGTTCCTCCGAATGGGACGCATACAACGACGGTGTTCACAACTGTGTATGGTTGAGTCCTTCGCCAGGAAAATTCTGTTGTTTTTTGTTGGGGGGTCCTCCTCCCAAGTTCTTCCAGCTGCCAGTCCAAATTTACTCTGTTGTGGGCGATTTGCAAGTTGATTCTTCCTGTGTGCATTAAACATCAACTCTTTTTGTAGGGCTGGACATTCATATTCATTGTGTGTGGGGGATGTGTGCGTTCATTCTTACTGTGTGCGTATCACACATGAAATTTTCTTGGGCAGTTGCGCAACCAAGTTGTTTTTGTTGGCAATTTTTTCTTTTCCCAAACGGCGCTTGGGTCTCAGTTCTGTTCTGAGGATCTGGGCTGGTGTGGCGGTTTGGCGGCTATGTTGTCGCCATCGCCGCCCCGTCGCCGCCCGTCGTCTGGGCCGGTGTGGCCCAGTGTGGCGGCCTGGCGGCTATGTTGTCGCCGTCGCGGCCCCGTCGCCGCTTCGTCGCTGCCCGCCACGCTGGTGTGGCATCACCATCACCATCGCCGTCCCGTCGCCGCCTCGTCGCCGCCGCCCGTCGTCCGGGACGATGTGGCGGTTCGGCTGCTATGTTGTCGCCGTCGCATCCTCGTCGCCGCCTCGACCTGGCGTCGCAAAAGTAGACCACATTGGACCACATATATACTCCCTATCTAACAAAGACTTGAGAAGTACCACCCCCTTCCCAAAATTATTTGTTCCCCTGGGGATGCGCAGTGTAATCTGGTTCTGTCCCATTCTTCTCTCCAAAAATGAACTCATACCATCCTGGCCAGGGCGGGTCCTCCCCCTTCATCCAATGCAAATGATACGACGCGCGCGCACTAATTTATCAGATGCTATCGAATTTCAAAAACCCCTTTCAGAATTCGCCTGGCGAACAACCCAACCATATGCAAATGAAAATACCGCATTTGTGGGTATCGTCTTCTGTGGAGCTCCCTCTGGGGTCACGAAGCGCTGTGCTGGGCGTAGGAACCGCATGCGAATTCCGCCACTGAAGCCATTGGTGGAGCTCCCTATGGGACCACGGAACATTGTATTGGGCGGGGGGGTCGCATGCAAATTCCGCCACTGGGACCTTCGATTGACCTCCATATTGGGCCAAAAAACGCTGTACTGGGCGCAGAAACAGCATGCGAATTCCGTCATTTGGACCTTCGGTGGGGCCTCCTCTGGGGCCACGAAACGCTGTGCTTGCCGTAAGAGGCGCTCGCGAGTTCCGCCACTGGGACCTTCGGTGGAGCTCCCTATGGGGCCACGAAGCGCTGTACTGTGTGGGGGAACCGCATGCGAACTGCGCCACTGGGACCTTCGGTGGAGCTCCCTCTGCGGCCACGCAGCGCTGTACCGGGCGGGGGAACCGCATGCGAACTGCGGCACTGGGAGCTTCGGAGGAGCTCCCTTTGGGGCCACAGATCGCTGTACTGGGTGGGGGAACCGCATGCGAAGTGCGCCACTGGGACCTTCGGTGGAGCTTCCTAGAGGGTCACGAAGCGATGTGCTGGGTGGGAGAACCGCATGCGGACTGCGCCACTGGGACCTTCGGTGGAGCTTCCTATAGGGCGACGAAGCGCTGTACTGGGTGGGAGAATCGCATGCGGACTGCGCCAGTGGGACCTTTGGTGGAGTCCCCTATGGGGCCACGAAGCGCTGTATTGGGCGGAGGAAGCGCATGCGGACTTCGTCACTGCGAGCTTCGGTGGAGCTCCCTTTGGGGCCACGACGCGCTGTACTGGGTGGGGGAGACGCGTGCGAACTGCGCCACTGGGACCTTCGGTGGAGCTCCCTCTGGGGCCACGAAGCGCTGTACTCTGTGGGAGAACCGCATGCGGACTGCGCCGCTGGGAGCCTCGGTGGAGCTCCCTCTGGGGCCACGAAGCGCTGTACTGGGAGGGGGAGATGCATGCGAACTGCGCCACTGGGATCTTCGGTGGAGCTCCCTTTGGGGCCTCGAAGCGCTGTACTGGGCGGGTGCACTGCATGCGGACTTCGTCACTGGGACCTTCGGTGAAGCTCCCTTTGGGGCCACGAAGCGCTGTACTGTGTGGGGGAATCGCATGCGGACTGCGCCACTGGGGCCATCGGTGAAGTTCTCTCTGGGGTCACGAAAACGCTGTATTGGATGGGGGAACCGCGTGCGGACTGCGCCACTGGGACCTTCGGAGGAGCTCCCCCTGGGGCCACGAAGCGCTGTATTGGAGGTCAGAAGCAAGGAGGGGGAGGAAGGAGGAGGGGAGGAGGAAGGACGGAGGATGGAGAACGCGGGGCGTTGTCTCTTCAAAACGAGGACCGAACACCACAAGATGGTTGGGAATAGACGAAAGAACAAAAACGGGAACGTTCGGAAACCGAATCGTCACCAGGAGGCCCGCTGAGACCCCAAATGCTGCCCCGACAAGCCTCAGGAGGATTCCAATACCACCAACAAGGCTCCGTGACGCCTCCCGAAACACATCGATAACTGTGTCCAAGAGGCGTCTTGTCCACGATCCCGTCTGGCCCCAAGAGTGCTCCAAGAAGCAATCGAAATGCCTCTTCCTCCTTTATCCTCCTCGCTCGCCACGAACACACCAACACATAGCAACTATGATCCAGCATAAGCTAAAATAGTGCACGAAACTGATAGATCTGCCGGCCCCCTTGTGGGGCCACCCGCCTGCGAAGATCTGATTTCAACAACGCAGGTACCAATTCTGAGCCTCTCGACCCCACTGGCAATTCCAATGCAGTGGAAACACGCGAAAAGGGGTCGAAAACCACCCGTGCTACTACGACCATCCCAATGTTTTCAAAATTCCTCGTTGGGCCCTGAACACGGGAAAACACGTGAGATTCGCGACATTCCTTACAACTTATGCAAGACTCGCGACCCCGATGCCGCGATCCGGAATCAATTATGCAAATTTCGCGCCCCCGCGGCCATGATCCGTTGAGAACGGCGCATCCGACCTCTGTAAAGTCCAAAGGTCCCGGCCCCCGATGCCATGATCCTTTTCAAAGACGCCTCGCGCCCCCCGCTGCCATGATTTGTGCTAAGTTACACCAGATTCGCGGCCCCGAAACAATGATCTTTCGTATATTTGCAAGACCCAGCGAAACCATCACTCACGAAATATTCGCGCCCCCGAGGCCACGAGCCCACAGAACTGACACCAAATTCGTGACTCCGGGGCGACGGTCCCACGTAAATTACGCCTGAGCCGCGCCCCCGAAGCCACGATCCTTTGCAACTGATGTTGTGTTCGGGCCCCGAAACTACTCCCCTTGGCAAATTCGCCGGCCCAACGGGCCAGAGGCGTGCTAAGATCTCCGGTGACTGCTTTACAATCTTTCTACTTCGCGCGCGCGGGGCGGCCCCTGGGGGCCCCCGGGCGGAAAATACCCCGGCAAGGTCCCGAGAGAGTCCCGGGAGGAGTCACCAGGGCGCTCCAGCAGCGCACCAACGCGGCTCCGAGACGTCCCCGAGAGCCCCAAGAAGGGCCAAGAGGCTTCCAAGAGGCCCCCAAGATGCTAGAGGGTCCGAGATGCCACAAGATCGCTCCAAGACGCCCACGATGGCCCCCAGACGCCCCAAGAGGCCTCCAAGAGCACTCCCGAGAGGGCCCCAAGAGGCAAAATTCACTGCTTTTCCTTAGGTTTTGGAGAGATTTTGGCGTTTCCACCTTTTCGGCTTCACGACACCCCAAGACGGCCCAAGAGGCCCCCAAGACCGCCCCAAGAGGGCCCAAGAGGCCCCCAAGAGGGCCCCAAGACGGCCCAAGAGGGCTCCAAGACGGCCCAAGAGGCCTCCAAGACGGCCCAAGAGGGCCCCAAGAACGCCCCAAGAGGGACCCCAGGGGGGGAACACGAAACAATATTTCGAGCCCTCGGCCCTCAGAAGTCCCCAGGAGGCCCCAAGAGGCCCCTAAGAGGCCCCAAGAGGCCCCCAACAGGCCCTCAGGAGGCCCCCAAGAGGCCCCCAAGCGGCCCCAGGAGGCCACCCAAATGCCCCCCCGAGCACGCAAGCAAGTGCCAGCGACGCTACACTATGGGCCGGCGGAATGAGCGAAGCGATTCAATAATGCCAAGTTAGGGCCTCCAGCGCCACGATCCCTAGCACATTGCGTCAGGTTCGCGCCTCCGAAGCCACAAACTTAATCAATTACATGGCTCGCGCCGCCGTGGCCACGATCCTCTTATATGAAGCAATATTCGCGCCCCAGAAGCCACGATCACGAACAACTTGCGCCACACTTGGGCACCCGAAGCCACGAATCCTCATACACTTTGTATGCACGGTTCGCGCCCCCAGGGCCGTAATCCCTCGTAGATAACCCGTTGTAAGTTACACCGAGCTCTCGCCCCCGGAGACACAGATCCCTCGTACATGAAACCAGATTCTCGTCCTCGAGGCCACGATCCTTAGTGAATTGCAACACATTCGCGCCTCCAAAACCATACTCATCGTACGTTGCATAAAATTCGCGCCCCCGAGGCTACGCTCCCATGCAAATCGCCGGAGATTCGCGCCCCCGAAGCTACGATTTCTTGAAAAGGACGTCACGATTGCAAGCCGTTCTCGCACGAGGTTTCAATACTGCTTCAAGTCAGCACACAGGCATCAAAACATAGCTCTGGCAAATCCTATTCTGATCGAGAGGGGGCCGGCTCAGAGGGCGAAGCCCTCACGGAGAATACCACAATACCACAATTAACATGTTTAATCTAATCTACACCAGCAAATCGTTTACGCGTTCTCCTGATCGAGCTCATGACGTAGCATTCAAGATTAGACTTGCGGAAACACTGCGCGCATGATCTTGCGCCCACACCGTGCAGGTTTTCAACTGTATCTTGCCAATCAGGTCTGGCAGCTCGGCGCCAATCTGCACGGGCATATCGTTCCCCTAAAACCAGGGGCTCGCACCAACAAATCCGCCGACAGGGTCGGCGTGTGCGAGGGGCTTCTCCGTTCGAGTTGTCGTCTCCGTCGTCTCCTCGTCTTCGTCGTCGTCGCAGTCGTCCCCTCGCTGTATCCGTCGTCCCCCGTCCCTTTCCCTGGGCCCTCCTCAAGCGTGCCATCCAAAGCGAAATTGTACAACGTCGTATTGGAGTCGAAGGGAAGCCCCTTCCCTTTGATCCCTTCCCCGCGGGGGGTGGGGTCCCGGGGGGTGGTCCGGGGGGGTGGCCCGGGGGGGGGGTCGCCACCCAGATTCGATTTCCCCCTGGTGGCCCCGACATATCGAACAGCTGCAAAAAGAACCCCAAATGCCGGACATGGCTCTCAAGATTGCCCAGAAGAGCCCCGTGTCTCTCAAATATCGGCCCAGCGCCCAGCACGGCCAAGGCCCAAAGACGATCCAAGAAGCCTCCTAGACGTCCAAGGAGCTCTCCAAGAACATCCCCACCAAGGCTCCAAGAGGCTCCTCACCTCCTCCTCCTCCTCCTCCTCGTCCTCCTCCTCCTCCTCCTCCTCCACCCCTCCTCCTCCTCCGCCTGCTCCTCCTCCTCCTCCTCCTCCTCCTCCTCCTCCTCCTCCTCCTCCTCCCCTCCTCCTCCCTCATCCACCTCCTGCACCCCTGCCTCCTCCTCCTGCCACTCCTCCTTCTCCCCCTGCGCCCCTCCCCCTCCCTTTCATCTTCGTCGTCTTCAAGGTCGGCGGCACCGGCCGTGATGCCTTCGCAACAATATTCATTTTGTCCTGTCTGCTTGCGCGTATTGCCGCTTTAAAATGATTACATGCGCACCCCAATGCGACGGATAACCAATTCGGACAAATCACGAAACGGTAACACATCTGAGAACTAT
Organism: Prorocentrum cordatum; assembly: GCA_963575745.1. Classification (NCBI taxonomy): domain Eukaryota; class Dinophyceae; order Prorocentrales; family Prorocentraceae; genus Prorocentrum; species Prorocentrum cordatum. The sequence continues at coordinate 275,848 of CAUYUJ010014714.1, forward strand.
TGCCCACAACCAATACTGACACCAACATGTGGGCAACAGTATGTACCCATGATCTTCCACGATCCCATGCATCTGTGCAACAAGCTTGTGTCCCAAATGTTCCACAACCTCATGTCCAACGAGCAGAAAGCGTCGAACGTCACCCACAATCGACATCGTCGGGCATCCGCAACAATCGCAACTGCCACATGCACGGAACACTACATGGACTGTTACCGACGGCAAAACGGAAGCATGCAAACGTCGAATATGTGATGGTCACAACCTCCGAACATTCTCGAGACGACCGTCTACTCCCGGGCGCCCGCACATGTGAAACCACGTGCAGCATGTATGCGTGCCACACGCACGTGGGATAACGCTGCTCTCGGATATAATTGCTCGGTGTGACGAATTCGCTGGCCGCGTGTTCGGCTTCCCTCCCTGGCATCTATAATCGGGAAACACGCGCCACATGTACGAATGCCGAACGCGTATTCGATATTCCCCATTCGGGCACAAATTTTTCATTTGAAGAGTCAGTCGGCCGCGTGTTCGATACCACTTCTTGGCGCCTGCGCATTTGAAAACACGTACCACATGTGTCCGTGTCAACCGCATATTCCCCAATCAGAGCTTGCCTCTATAGGGGTCCTAGCGGATTAAAGGGTTAGGTAGTCTGTGCCGCCGATTGCCCGGGTGGCCGGGGCCGGGTACCCGGGTGCCCAGGGGGTGCCCGGGGGTGCCCGGGTGCCCAGGTGTGTGGCCGATTTCGGTGGCCGGGGCCGGGTGCCCGGGTGCCCGGGGATGCCCGGGGGTGCCCGGGTGCCCGGGTGCCCAGGGGTGCCCGGGTGCCCGGGGTGCCCAGAAGTGCCCGGGGGTGCCTAGCCTAATAGCCCTATATCCCTATAGCCCAATAGCCCAATCGCCTCATATCTCCATAGCACTATAATCTTATAGCCCTATAGCCGTACAGCCCTATAGCCCAATAGCCCAATAGCCCAATAGCCCCATAGCCCCATAGCCCTATAGCCCTATAGCCCTATAGCCCTATAGCCCTATAGCCCTATAGCCCTATAGCCCAATAGCCTTATAGCCCTATCATCCTAACGCCCTATAGCCGTATATAGCCCTGTAGCCTTATAGCCCTATAGCCCGAATAGTCTTATAGCCCTTAGCCCTACAGCCCTATAGCCCTGTAGCCCTATAGCCCCATAGCCCTAAAGGCTTTTTGCCCTAAATCCCTATGGCCACATCGCCCTATAGCCCTATAGCCCCATAGCTCTAAAACCCTAAAGCCCCATAGCCCCCCCCAAATTCTGATTGGGGTTTTTCTCTGGTATCATTCGATATCCCCCCATCGAGAACATATTTCTATGTGTGAAGAACCGCTCGATACATTTTTGACCACCTCCGTTGGCCTACCCGCGCGAAAACACGTGCAACTGCACGAGTGTCAGACGCATTTTCGATGCGCACCCTCGGGCACGTAGTTTTACGTAGAGAGAATCCGCCGGCCGCATGTTCGGTTTCCCCTCTTGGCGCCCACACATATGGAAGCACCTGCCATATGCACGTGTGCCAGACGCATGTTCGATACCCCCTCCGAGCACCTATCTCACTTGCTACGATTCCGCTGGCAGCGTGCTCGATACTTCTGCTTGGCGCCTTCGCGAGCGAAACCGCGTGCCAAATGCACGTGTGATAAACGCATGTTCGATACCTCCACCCCGCAGTTATTTTACGTGTTCGGACTCCGCTGGCCGCCTGTTCGATACTCCGTATTGGCGCCTGCACAATTGAAAACATGCGCCACATGCATGCGTGCCAGACGCATGTTTCATACCCATCGGTACCACATGCCACAATTGTTGTTTGTTTCACTTGGCAATCCACTGCGCTTTCACTCTCCTCACAACTCACTTGGGCATAGTTTTGGATGGCTTGTAGGGGCGCGGGAACGTCAACTGCATCGAGCAAACCATCTGATATTATCCAAGTTTTCGTTCGATGTATTAAAAACTAAGCTTCGAACATTCAGTCAAAATCTTGTTCGTATGTATCTCTTTTTCGCTTACTGGTGCACATTACAATGATTTTTGCGGTAACACTGCGCGCATGCGCAGGTGCTCCCAGAGTATGGTGTATAACCGTACTTGCTAACGATCGGTTTCGGCACATCGGAAACCAAGCCATGCATACTTTTAGACATGCATGCGCTCATTTGCATTGGCATCGCCGGGTCCCCAACACAAGACGCGGGCGTGCATCAATAAAACAATGTTCGTCTTGACCCTTCTGCGTGCCTTCATTATATTTACTCAATGACATTTGCAGATCCGTATGCGTGCATTCACTATGTCTTCAATGGCGCTTCCATATCTGGATGCGACGGGTAACCGGCTCGGACAAATTCTTCTCCCCGATTGTAGCACATACTAGAAATATGACCGACAACAAATGTTGACACTAACACGTGTGCAATATCAGATACCTCTTGCGGCGTCCGTGCAACAAATTTATGCTTTGAATGTTCCACAAACTCATTTCCAATGAACACCTTACGTCGCATGCTACCCACAATCGGCATCGCCGGGCATCCAGACATATTGCAACCACCGCATACTCGCCGCAACATGTGAGCTATTGTCGCCTGCAGAACGCGCACTGCAAATGTCAAACATGTGATTGGCACAGCCCCCAGACGAAAACACAACCGACGCTTCGCTATACATTCTCCCTCTTTTCTCATTCCATAGAAGAACACAAATTTGCACAAACATGGAATGTTGAAGATCTGCGATGATTTCTTGGATCGGCGCTGGAGCGCCCTCTCCTTGCGCGCGGAGCGCGCCCGGGGTGGCGCTGGAAGCGCCTCCAAGAGCATTGGCGCCGATCCAAGAAATTCGCGCCGACCTCCGAAATCCCACCAGCCCTCTGGGCGTCGGTGGTTTAGAGCGTTTTCTCTTCCACCCCTCCTTCTTTCCCTTCGGGGAGGGGTTTACCCCTCTCCCTACCCCCTCCCCGTGGACCTGGACGGGGAGGGCCGCGAGCGGTCAGAGCGTCCAAAACGGCCTCGGCGAGGAAGCCACAATCATTGATTTTACTACGGTTTTGGCCCCATTTTGGCCTCCTGGGGAGGCGAGGCTAATTGAAGCTCCGCTCCTCTTTGGTAGATCTCCTCCAAGATAAGAAACGCCCACGAGGCCCCAAGAGGTCCCAAGATGGCCCCAAGATGGCCCCAAGAGGCCCCCAAAAGGCCCCCAGGAGGCCTCCAAGAAGACCCTCAGCGGCCCCAAGAGGCCCCCCCCGAGGCACCCAAGACCCCGAAGAGCCCCCCAGGATCGCCAAGAGACCCCCAAGACGTCCCACGAGGTCACCAATAATCGCCCAAGAGATACCCCAAGAGGCTCCGAGAGGCATCCAAAAGACCTCTGGCCCTTGTGCTTGCCCTCCTCCTTCTCCTCCTCCTGTTCCTCCTTCCCGCTCCTACTCCTTCTCTTCCTCCTCCTATTCGTCCTCCTTCTTCCCACTTCCTCATCCATCCATCCATCCACCTCCTCCTTCTCCTCCTCACTCCTTTGAACGGTTCGGCCGTCCTCCTATTTGCTGCCGCACTTCCCTGATCACCTCAACTCGCCTGGACATCGTTTCTGGATGGGCTGGTGGGGATACTTTTTCGGTCGCGTACGCGAGCGAAAGCGCAGGTGGAGTCACAAGCTGTCCGGGGCGCGGAAGCAGGCCTAATTAGCTACTGGGCGCGCCGCAGGCCGGCCGGGCCAGCTCACAAAGCAGCCGCTGTGCCGCGCAGTGAAGCTGACAGGCCGAGGGCACCCAGGGAAGCTCGGGCAAAGTGCACTCTGGCAAAATGCAAGGAATTCAGTGTACGCCGTGCGGCGTGAACCACTCAGAGAGCGCGAGGACGTACGCGTAGAAACCTACACGGCTCACACGTCAGGAGGTCGCACAGGCGAGGTGAACGATGGACGAGTCGCCACCGGGGCGCCAGGTCCAGGGCCGTACCAACGGTGTATGCTAGCTAGGTGGGCTAAGCTGCCGAGGTGACGTCGAAAACCTGCTTGAATGGCTGGAATGGATCCAGGGGAAGTGCTGTGACTGCTGGAAGGCTGAACCACTCCGAAGCGACCACATGGCTCCCAAGGCCCACCATCCCGAGCGCGTGGGGCGCTGGCCCTGGGTGAACCCTGAGGGCCTGGCCCCAGTCACCCGCTGTCACGGCGTGGTGAACGTCGCACTGAGTGTGACCGGCCACGCTGGCGGGGATGAGCATCGCCAGCTAGGCAAAAGAATCCAGGGTTGAGTTGCGCAGGGGCCCCCCACGATCCAGTACGTGAACCCGGCAGCCCGCCCTGCCTGGGCGGGATCCGAGTGGAGGGTCGGTGGGGACAGACATCACTGGCCCTCCAGGCGGAGGGGCACACCAAGGACACCAGGCGAAATAGGTCTGGGGAGGGCCGAGCCCGGGTACGAAATCCAGGGATGCAGCTAACGGCTGCTCAGGGTTGGGAGAAGAGGGCGATGCATCCCCAGGGAAGGCGCAGCTTGCGATGGGTATAATGCGATCGGTAGGAAGGCCGAAGCCCAGGCCCGAACTCCAGGGATGCAGCTAACAGCTGCTCAGGGTTGGGTAGAAGAGGGAGCGACCCGAGGGGAGGGGCGGTGGGGACAGACATCACCGGCCCTCCACGCGGAGGGGTACACGGAGGGGCTGGTGGGGATATTTTTTTTTGGTCGGCGGCTCCAAGGCAACGGTCAGGGAGCGAAAGCGGCGTCCGGGTGGCGGTACGGGGCGAATTTGCGAACAGAACCGCCAGTGTCGGCGGACAAATCTCGCACCCGCAAGACAAACTCGCAGTTGCACGTGCGTAAAACAAAGTGAACTAAAGTCACAAACGAACGCACATAGGCGCAGCAGCGTGAACCGAAATCAACGGGCTGCCGAGAATAATGTGCGGATGCGACGGAGTGAGTCGCTGGGGCGGCGCCGGACTCCATGCCGACCTGCACAAACCGAACGGCTGTGCGGTGTAACCGAGACACTGCGCGGGGGAAGACCACAGGCTGTACAGGCGTTGCAGGCTGAACCACTCAGCGCCCGGTCCTCAGAAATCCACCTCTCAGTGCCAGGGGGAGCCAGCGGCAGCCCAAGGCGCACCGTGTTGCGGACTCCTGAAGCGGAGAGGTCCGCTGGCGTCCGAGACAGTGCGCGGGGGAAAACCAAAGGCTGTACAGGCGTTGTAGGCTGAACCACTCAGCGCCCGGCCCTCAGAAGCCCATCTCCCATCTGGTGGGGATACGCGAAGCGTCTAGAACTTGATGTTGATTTTGGGGGTCTCAAGAGGATGCCCGAGGCACCCAAGAAGCTCAAAAACGGCCCTGGGCTCGTCAAGATGCCCCTGCTCCTCCTCCTCCTTCTCATTTTTTCCTCCTCCTCCTTGTCCACCGTCTCTTCCTCCTTCCTCTTTCTCTTCCTCCTCGTCCTCCACAACTCTTCCCATTTTTGGGGTATCGGACGGCTTCCCCCGCCCTTTGTTTTTCTGCGTGCTCCCCCACTTCCCTGATCACCTCAAATCCCCTGGGTATCGCTTCTGGTTGGGGTGGTGGGGAGATTTGTTTGGTTCGCTGGCGTGCGAAACGAGTCGAGCGCCGAGCGTGCTAGGACGGGCCGCGCCGGTAGCGAAGTGAAAAGCAATGCAGGGGGCGGCGCGCGAGGAGCCGCGGTACCGACCAGGCGGTCAGCAGCAGAAGAGCATGCTGTTGGCGAAGACCACGTGAGCGCAGCAAACTTGGCGAACGTGACGCACAAGAAGCGCCCCAGGAGCGCGAGGAGGACGCCGAGGAGGACGGAGGCGGATGATGGTGGACCGTCGCACCGAACGAAACACCGCTGTGCCAACGTGGAAGACGCAGCCAAAATGGCGCGAGGAAGGCGAACGGGTGGCCGTAGAGGGTGGCAATGACGCGCAGGTGGACCCCGTGAAGTAGTACAGACGGCACCCAGGGTAAGCGGAACAGCAGGGAGGCGACCACGCCAGGCGGCAACAGTCATCCAAGTAGCCGCGACCAGTGCATCCCAAGGGACAACCTTGCCGTAGCGAAGCGTCAACAATTTCCCGTCCTCCGCCTTCCCCTGATCCTCCTGCTTCTCCCGTTCCTTCCACTCCAGCTCCTGCCGCTGCTTTTCGATCTCGTCCTCCTCCCTCCTCAAACTCCTTGTCTTCCTCCTGCTCCTGCTCCTGCTCATCCGCCACCTTCTCGTCCTCCTCCAATGCACGCAGCTCCGTTCATCCGGTTGCGTATAACACGATGGGGCCCTCTTTGGAGTTCCAGGCCGCTATGACACGCGTCGGCGGGTATATATATATATATATATATATATATATATAGAGAGAGAGAGAGAGAGAGAGAGAGAGAGAGAGAGAGAGAGAAAAGAGAGAGAGAGAGAGAGAGAGAGAGAGAGAGAGAGAGAGAGAGAGAGAGAGAGAGAGAGAGGAGAAAGAGAAGAGAGAGAGAGATAGAGAGAGAGAGAGAGAGAGGGAGAGAAACAGAGAGATAGAGAGAGAGAGAGATAAATAGAGAGAAAGAGAGAGAGAGAGAGAGAGAGAGAGAGAGAGAGCGAGAGAGAGAGAGAGAGAGAGAGAGAAAAAGAGGAAAGCAGTGCAACAGTGCAATGGGAGGGGATAGGTGGGAGGGGCAGGATGTCAGATATGGCGCGAATACACCCAGCTTGTCCGTCTCGCCTCTCTCATCTTCCCCCTGCTCCTGCCTCCTCCTCCTTCTCCTCCTCCTCCTCCTCCCCCCTCTTCTCCCTTTCCCACGCTCCCACCCTCTCCCTTTCCCCTGACCCTCTGCATTTATTTCTCCATCTGCTTCCTCCTTGCTCCTTCCTTGCTGTCCTCTTCGAGTCCCGTGGCTGCCCCTCCCTGGGCTCCGCTGGCTCTGGAGTATCCCTCTCGGCGCGCCAACCTGGAGGCGGAGGAGGGGGCGGGGAAGGTGAGGTGAGGGACGCGAGGTGAGGAGAGGAGGGGAGGTGAGGCGAGGGAGGAACAGATTCTGGCGGTCGGCTGCGCCGCATGCGAGCGGCTGCGGCTCCGCGCCTCCCTGGGCGGAGGCGCCGCCGCGCGCGGCCGCCCGCCCGCCGGGCACTGCGGGCGCTGCGCGCTCGCCAGTGGAGGCGCGGCTTGCGCGGGCGACGACCTCGGAGCGTCCGCCGCCTGCGAGTGCCGCAGCCTGCTCGGGTGTTGCTAAAAGTGCCCTTGGCCCAAGGTGCTCTCAGGATTTCCAAGGAGGCCCCCACGGCCTCCAGAGGACCCCTCGCGAGGCCCAGAGGACTCCAGGGGCTCCCAAACAGAGCGAACAGCTGGGGCACCTTCGCCCAAAAGCACCTGTGCGCCCTCATCGCGGTCTCGAACTCCCGAACTCCTGGCGCAACCCGGGCGGGTGCGTTCAGAGGCCGCCCTGGGCACCGCGGATCGAGCCGCTTGCACATCCGAACCGACCGAGTCGAGCCCCGTACTTGGAGGAGGAGGAGGAGGAGTCCCTCGATAATCGGCAACCTGAAAAACAAAAACGCGCCGTGAAAAGTCGCGAGCGGAACTGTCGCCCCCGTCTCTGTGCGGGAGTCTTTGAGCCAAATCGATCCGCGATGGCACCGGGACCAACACGGGGCAAAAACGCCTGCCGTGGTAGTGATCTTTTCAAATTGCTCTCCGGGGTGCGCAGTCCAACCGATCAATGCCACGTGCTGGCGTCGACGCGCGTCGTAATCGAGTCGATCGAATCACGGAGAGCCCTGCCGCCTGTCGGCCAGCTGCTCGTAAGGCTGGCGCTCCTCGTCGGTGAGCCCCTTCCACTCGTCGTCGAGGACCCCCGTGAGCCCAGCTGCAGCCTCCGAGCTGTCGCCCCTGGCAGGAAGGCCAATCGAAAGACCAAGCCTGCCTCCTCCGCCCCTCCCCAACCATCCGCCGTCGCGGCAAAAATCCATGCGCCCAATTTGTTTAACTGTTGAGACTCTGGAACCAAGTTCAGGGCCCTGGGACAATAAGAAACGGCCCGCGACGAGAAGCCAGTCCTAGGGGTGGGGTCGAGAGCTCCAAGGCCCCCGTTCCCCCCCCATACTCTCATCGAGCCCTCCGCCCTTGCATCTCTCCCCCGCCATCTTCTTCTTCTTCTCCTCCTCCTCCTCCTCCTGCTTCTTTCTTCTTTCTTCTTCTTCTTCTTCTCCTCCTCCTCCTCCTCCTCCTCCTCCTCCTCTTTCTTCCTCACCTGAGATTCTCCATCCTGTCTTCCCCAATCAGTGCTTGCACTTCGAAAGCTTTTGCTTCCGTTCCTTGAATACTTGGAAGGGTCCGCCGAAATTGCGCCACGTTGCCGCCCCGTGCCGCCTCGTTGGCGCTAGTGGGCGCCCGGTGCATCGGGTGGGTCCGCCGAGGTTGCGCCGCGTTCCCGCCCGTGCCGCCTTGTGGACGCCCGTGGGTGCCCCTGTGCGCTGGGTGGGTCCGCCGAGGTTGCGCCGGGATGCTGTGCGTGCCGCCTCGTGAACGCCCCGTGCATTGAGCTTACACCACGTAGCGTGCACCGCACCGCTGTCGCCTCCATAGCTCACATCATAAAGCCTGCACGACATAGCTAACACCACATATGTTCCGCTGCCACGAAAATTATAATGGTCTCTACCAGCCTTCCCCCCGGACTTGCTGGCCCCCCTGGGACTTTTCAAATGACAAATGATTGTGCTTCGTCGTTCGTCTCCACATGAACTCATACACACCTCACTAAGTCGGTTGCTGCCTCTTTCATTCCTCTCAAATGACAATATGCGCGCGCACGGTTTTTCTTAAACGTTATGTCGAATAGGTTTTTGCCACACATGAGACAACATCCAAACGCGCGCGCCCATGCCGAAATCATACCAACCACACCAACTTTGCAAGGCTTGCAGCATACAAATATAAAACGATCGTAGTTTTGCCATCACAGACCTGGTAATAGTTCTGCCTGCGCACATGTGCTGATAACAAATGAAAGCCATCGATTTTTAGCAACTTCGTCCACAGCCTTCAGTCTCATCTCACCCCGCGGTGCATCCACGTTGACCCAGCAAACGCACAATGTGCGAGTCCGTATGAAATGAAGCAGGCGGGCCGCACGCGCGCGCCGCTACGCGAGCGTGTCGAATCACCTCCAAACCAGCGGTTTTCAAACCATAGCATTGTTGTGTTCCACAACAAGTCGCCAGGCTTTTTGGACTTCCGCGCGATCGCCCTTCTTTTCTATCGCCCGCATCAGCGCCGTCGCAGCACGTCATCATCGCCGACAATCGCCGCCATTATCACCCTAGCACCTTCACCATTTGACACATGGACATCATCATCGCCATCGGCGTTACCAACATCGGCACCGTGATTGCCCTTGCCGTCGTCATCGTCATAATCGACACCACCACCGACGTTATCATGATACCGCGCCTGCCTGAGCTACCGTTCCGCATTGAAGTGCCCGCGCGCCAGCGCGGCTTATGGCACGCGCTGAGACGTCGCCATCGGTAAGCGCCATCATGGCAGCATCGGTTGTGCCAAACCAGGTGGCCGCTCTGCCCGCGAGCTTGCGCGCGCCAGCGCGGCCTCAGAGACGCGCCAGCCATGGCCAAACAGTCATCACAATCGCCGCCGCAATGTTTTTGCAAACCGAGTTGCGGGTGGGAGGGTGGGGTGATTGCTCGAGCAATGGAGTTGATAATTCATGAATTGACAAACAATTAAGTAAACCGTATAGTGTCATCTCCGCAGTGCAATCGCCCACTGTTTGGGGTCCACGCTGGCTAACATCCTTTTAGATAACCTCCTACCTGTCGCACACCGAGACGTGGTGTTTGTAGAGAGGGGCCAGCGTTTCGCCCGAGATTTCCTCACAGTTTTTGAGCTTGAAGCTTGACGCTCGCAACAGCTACAGACTGGAGCTCATATCATTTTCAAAATGGTGTTTTCGCCTGAGCGCCGCACATAATCGTGTCAAAACAGACAACACTGGTTACAGAGATGGAGGGGTCCTTGTCAGAATGGAGCTCTCGCCTCACGCATTCGTTAACAACATGTATTGTGGTGTCTTTTCAAAATGTGACTCTCGCCTCAGCGCCGACGGTTAATTTTCAACATTGGGCTCTCGTTTGAAACTTCATCGTATTTAGACAGGGGTGTTCCTTTTAAAAGAAGGGCTCTCGCTTGAAATTCCCAAATGTAGACTTGTGCAACAATTGCGTGGGTGAGGGGTCCTCTTGCCAAACGGGGGTCCTGCTGTGCTGGACACCTGGTTAGCTTGTGTGGTCATGGCTGTCCGCATTCCTGCTCACGCACTGGACGGATACAAGGCAATTCCTTTTCAACATTGGGCCTTCGCGTGAATGGAGAATGGCAGGCCCAGATGGTGTTGGTCTTTCAAAAGGGGGGGGGGCTTCTCGCAATGAGAGGAAACACTGGTGAGGACTTCTGAAGGGGACTTGGGACGGGAGGATGTATTACAGACTCGCTGATGCATCTTAGGTTTTCTCTGGTCCTCCTCCTTTTCCTTCCTGGGACCCTCGGAAACTTCCTGAAGCCCCCGAGGAATCCCCCAACCTCTCTCCTTCTCCCCTCCCCGTCCTCCTCCCTCCTCTTTTCTGCTCCTCCATCTTCTCCTCCTCCTCTGGGCGGGCTTGGAGGCTGGGAGCTGATGTTGTGAACGGCATCGCGCGGTATCGGTCCACAATTGGACCTGGGGGCGCCGTAGGAAACACCACACAATACCACGGCGCGGAACCACACTGTATTTTCCCACACTGCAGCTGCCAACTCGATCGGACATCGGGGAATAATGACCGGCGTAAGACAGCACAACACACCGTGGCACCACACAGCACCACACCGCCGAATCGGACCTCGGCACAACACGCACAATACCACAGGACATAATGGCACACCACCGCATGGCACTGCGCCACCTCGTAGAACCACCAAGCAAAACGCATGGCACCACAGGCAATACTATACTGCACCGCAGGGTACCACCCACAAAAGTTGCACCTTCGGAGGAGAACAACGGAACCGAGCTCAAGGCGCATCACGAGACATCCACGCGGCGCCCGCCATCATCGAGGAGTCCTGGAAGCGTGTACCACAGCGCAGGGTGAGCCCAGAGGGAGGAATGACCTCCGACGCCGAGTACGACGTGTAGCTCGGCCGTGCGAATGCAGACTTTCACCAAGAGTAGGCCGAGGATTCTGGCTCCGTGGAGTGTGAGGAACCCGACTTCGAGGGCGAGAACGGAAGGCACGCTCTCGATGGTGGATGAGGAGGAAGCGGAGGAGCCTGGCCAAGAAGACACGTGATGACATGGCGAAAACTCGCCTGTCCTGCCGGGTTGGGATCCAGCTCTCCCCGGGGTTGAAATTTGCGGACTCGCCCCGCGAAAAGGAACAACTGCCCGAACGCACGCCGTCATGAGGAACCGCTTGCAAGGAGGAGCTGCGTAAAGCCGCGGGCCAAAAGACGTGGGACACGGCAAGCAGAAGGCAAAACATCTCGAGGGTAAATCTCAGCCAAGCGACCAGGACAGACATTCAACCGTGGCGGCTGCCACGGGGCTTCAAGATGCCAGCACGGAGTCAAGTAATGCGAAACACGCAACATCTTCGGTCGGCCTCGAAACAGTCTTGGGCATTTCGCAATACGGCTCCTGGCGGACCCAAATTGAAATGGCGTTCCAGAGTTGCAGCTCTGTGCACCGGAAGAACATCCGAGCCACTGCAACCATTCAAAGCACCACTGAACCGATGCGCATGCATGGCCGATGCAAAAAATCCTTGATATTTGTCAGTGCGCCCGATGGCATAATTTGTTCGCAAACAAGAGCTCCCCGCGACAGCAGCCCCACGACAGCGGCCCCAGGGGGGGAAAGGACTCAGGAGACGTCGCCCACCCCCGCGACACCCACCTAGATGCCTAGCAAGACGCCCTTCTTGCTTGGTCTCGACGCCCTTCTTGCTTGGTCTCAGCGGGATCCCGCTGGACCGAAGAGTTCATAATAATACAATGAAGCTTGGTTCAGGAAGTCTCAGCTGCCGTCGCCAAGAAATAGGGTGCTCCCAAATCCTGGTAGTGGAGTGCAAACCCGCCATCTGATTGCATCTTGGGGTCGTCCCTAGATTATCATCGGATCATCTTGGGATCATGAACTTGTGTTCTGGTACTGCCTCGGCCACCTTGGGGCCGCCCGGGGGCCATCGCGCGGAAATGCGATCATCTCGGAGCCACCTGTTGCGTATATACTGGTCCATATCTGGGTCGCCCTGCGGCCATCCAGCAGCCACGTCGGGATCATGTAGGGATCATGGGGCCCTCTTGGGGTCACCCTGAGGGTATTGTCGGGTCGCTTTGAGTCCATCTTGGGGCCTCTCGGGGGTCTCTTGGGCCATCTGAGGGCGCTCTTGGCCTGTCTGAGGCCTTCGGAGGCCGAGTTAAGGGCATCTCTGGGCCATCTTGGGGGCGGTTTTGGGGCGATCTTCGGGGCCAGTTGGGCCAGGCGCACTTCAGACACACACGAAACTCATGCAGCAGCCACGCGTCCTCGGTTGTGGGGTCTAGGCCTCCTAAGTCTTAGAGCATGACTGTTGGAGGTTGGAGCCGAGCCAAGCGTCGCGCATGCGCTGCAAACCATCCACAAGGCGCCCTTAACGGAGGGCGAGACGGCCGGACCGTGCCCTGCCGCTGCTGGTGGCATCGCGGGAGACAGCAGCGGCATCCCGCTGGCGAGTCAAGCTCGAGGACAGCTTGGGGGGGGTCGCAATAAGCCACGAGGAGGGCCTCGGAGGCGCGCCCCGCGCTCGCCGCAGGGCCATGGTCGCACGGCAGCGGGGCGGCCGACAGCGAGCTGCAGGGGGCAGAAGCGACGAGTAGCCACGAGGAGGCCACCGCGCGAGGAGTCTGCGGGGCCGCGGAGGACGGATTCCAACGCGGCAGGCAGCGACGCAAGGCGGTTGACGACGGCTTCTGCAGGCGCCCGACGGTGACGAAGAGTCAAAAAGGGAGGCTGACACTGAGGGCAAGCAGAGTGGGAGGAGCGGAGCTCCGACGTCAGGGGTGAGGGCAGGCCGCGGAGGCCCACAAGGGGGAGAACAGCCGAAGAGCTCAAGGAGCTCGAACAGGGAATGGAGGCCGAGCAAATATTTGGGGGAGGCCGACACAGATCTGGTGCAGATCGAAGAGCTCAAGGAATGAAGATGGCCCTGGCCGGCGCGGATGACCGTGAGGCGCAGTCGGCAGCCGTCAGGGCCATCGCAGACAGCGAGGGCACCATGATGCTCGAGATCTCGCGGGCGAGGTCAATCACGTCGTGGCGCCAGAGACTGGGCGCCCAGCGGTGCGGCCAGGGTGCGGAAGGTGGCCGCGAACACGCCCATCTCCACCATGCAGGGGCAGCGGGCGCCAGAGACCTGTCAGCGGCGGCGCGAGGCGAGGCCACCACCGCCGAGGAGCTCTGCCGAAGCGAGGGCGCGGGTCAGAGGGATGTTGCGGCGTGGTACGAAGTACGGAAAACAAGGCTAAAACAACCCATCACGATCGGAGGACCCCTCATCATCCGAACCGACCAACGCCTGGGGAAGGGTGGCTGCATCGATGGCCGCCTGGGGAGCCGCCCTGGCGCTGCAGCCGCCAAGCTGGTCCTCCCCGGCCGAGCGGAGGTGGCCCTGAGCGCGCGCAAAGCGTCGGTCGCGGGCAGCGCGCTGTGCACAGGTGTGCGCACTCGTTCTTTTGCGCGATCGAAGCAGGAAACGCCAAGCGCCGAGGAGCGGCGACTGGGACATGCCGCGGCGCGGCTAGCCGCTTGGCGCTCGACGTTCGTCCTCCGCCCACCTCCCCCGCCCCCCTCCGCCCCAGAGTGCAGGGCCGTCCCGCTTCCTGCTCTGCCTCCCCCCTCGTCGTTCGGCTTCACGCGTGTAACAGGCCGCTCTGCGAGGAGAAACAAGAGGAAGGGAGGGAACAGGAACGGAGAGAGCGGAGGGAGGCAGGGGAAGTAGAGAGCGAGGGGATGAATGACGAAGGGGAAATCGGGACCAAAGCAGGAGAGAAAATGGGGTAACAACACGGCGTCCGACGGCGTGGAAGGTCACGCTGCCGCGAAAAGTCACGACGAAAGCTCTCGACGCCGTCTTCGCGCGGAACTCCTCGAGCTGGACCAATCCATCAGGTCCTGGGGTCTGAAACGGAGAAGCAGCGCCGCCGTGATCCTCTCACGACGGCCCTGGGGCCAGGCCTTCCGCTCCCCAACCCCGCGCACAAACGACCCCCCGGGACCTCTCCAGGGGCAGCTTCCCCGCCCGCTCTCCGAGCCGAGCCCGCCCTCGGCGACGAGCCCCCCCGCTCCCCCCGAAGGCGCAGGAACTGCCGACTTGGAGAGGGCCCAGAAGAACAGGTAGGGCCCCGAAGAGCAAACTCTTCGGAGGTCCGCGCGGATTTCTTGGCCCGCTGGGGCGGCGCGGGATGCGCCGCCAGGGCGGCGGGGGGGGGGGGGCGGTGCCGAACCGAACCACCCGCGAGGACCTCCGAAGAATACATGCTCGTGCTGCCTCTGATTGCTCTTCGGGGCAACCGCTCGACCGGCCGAGGGGCCTCAGCTCCGGCCGGGCCGCCAGCAGCTTGGGCTTATGCGCGCTGGTGAAGACGCAAAGTTCACTGGAGAGCATTCTTCATTCGCGGCGGTAATGGGCGTTACGGGGAGGGTCCTCCAGCCGTGTGGGTCTGGCACCAAAGACTGTGGTGCCAGATGCGCTGCGGCAGTGCCAGGAGCGCACTGGAGCGTTACTTTCTTCGGAGCAGGGCGAGTTGAGACAACGGCAATTCAAATTCGGTCCCCAGACCACTTCTGGGGTATAACCGCACCAGTTTTCCGAGCTGCGTCCCCCTCCCCGAAGGCCAACTATCGTTGTCTCAACTCGCCTCCTCCGATGATATAAAACACAACGTGTGTGATGGCCCAGAGACTACAAAACCACTATCCTGGGCGGCCGCTGAGGGGCGTGCGCCTGCGCGCGGGCTGCCTGCGCCTCCTGGTCGGGGGTTGCCAAAGGTGCCCCTGGCCCAAGGTTTCCCCAGCTTTTCGGACGATTTTGGGCCCTCCTGGGGCCCTCTGGACCCCGTGAGGGGTGTTCTGGAAGCCTTGGGGGCCTGCTTGGAAATCCTGGGGACACCTTGGGCCGTGGGCACTTCTGGCAACACCCGATCCTGGGAGGCCCTCGGTACCGCGGTCACCGCCAGCCTGCGGCCCTCAGCCAGCCCGAGGTCGGCCGGCCAATGCGTCGGCGAGACGAGCCTGCCGCAATGGACGAAGGCCACCTTGTCCTGGTCCGCACCGTACCGCCTGGGGATATCAGTCGCCTCCTCCTCTTCCTCCTCCTCCTCCTCCTCCTCCTGCTCCCCCTCCCTCCTCCTCCTGATCCCCCTCCCTCCTCCTCCTCCTCCTCCTCTCCTCCTCCTCCTCCTCCTCCTCCTCCTCCTCCTCCTCCCTCCCCTCCTCCTTCTCCTCCTCCTCTTCCTTTTCCTCCCCCCCCTCCCTCCTCCTCCTCCTCCTCCTCCTCCTCTTCTCCTCCTGCTCCTCCTCGTCCCTCCTCTCCTCCCCTCCTCCTCTCTCCTCCTCCTCCTCCTCCGCTCTCTACTCCCTACTCCCTACTCCCTGCTCTTTCCCCCCTCCTCCCTACTCCCTACCCCCTCCTCCATCTCCTCCCTCTCCTTCCCCTCCTACTCCCTCCATTATCCTACGCTTCCTCCTCCTCACCCTTCCTCTCCCTCCCCCTTCCTCCCTCCCCCTTCCTCCCCCTCCTCCTCCCTCCTCCTCCTCCTCCTCCTCCTCCTCCTCCTCCTCCTCCTCCTCCTCCTGGGGACACCCTCGACGCCTCCCCAAGAAACCCTGGACCCTTCCACAGATCCAGGAGAATCGGCTCCAAAAAAGTTCCAAGGGGTTCTAAACAGGGGGCCCTGGCGAGACCGCTCCGTCGTGCTTCTCGTTGCCTCCCCCCCCGGCAAGCACCGACACCAAGCGCGGATCACTTTGGCCATGGTGTCCTCGGGCCCCAACTCGAAGTTCAGCTTGACCTCCTTTCCGTCCTTGCTCCGTGCCTTCACCTTGACCACCGCGCTATCGGAGGCTAATTGCCTGGTGGCCCGTTCCCTCTTCACCGCAGGCTCCTCATGCGGCCCAGTGTCGCACGGCGAGCTGCGCTTGCGAGCCATTGCGCGGGGCTTGGCGACAAATTCGTGCTCCTCGCCGACCTCCGTCGGAGCCCAGCCCAGCGACATGGGGCTGTCCTCGGGATGAGCTCATGCGCGCTCGGAGTGCAGCTATGCATCCTTTCATACAGGTCTTTGTTACCTGGTTCCGCCACGACGCTGGCAGCGGTTGGTGTGTCGGGTCCACTCTTTTTGGTTAGTTTCGCCTTTTGCCAGACAGTAACTCGTAACAATCATTTTGCAACGCCAAGCAATGCAACTCAATGCCAACCGAAGCCAAGCAATGCCGAGCAACGCCAAGCAATGCAAATCAATGCCACGCAACGCCAAGCGACACCAAGCAACGCCAAGCAATGCGAAGCAACACCAAGCAACGTGCCCATGCAATGAGAACCTTTCTTTTATCGGAATCGCTCTGGGTTCATTTGTTGGTTTCGCTTCTTGCTGAACAATCGAGGCGAACTCCCGACGGATCGAGACCAACGTGCCCTCCAAACAGACGATGTTATGCAAAAGTTAGCAGGCAGACCGGGCGGGAACCCTCCATGGCACCTACCTCCTGGGCCACACCCCCCAAGCCCCCTGCCCCTCCCGCCAACCCTGGGCACCTGCCCGAGCGCGGTGGCAGATTTGCGCGGCAGCGCAGCTGGATAGGATAGGCTCACGCGTTGGAGTTCTTACCCTGCTGCAGGGAATCGGTTGGGTTGGCGCCGTGCCCCCGTTCCCGACGCACCCCTTTGGGCGAACGGTGCCGATCTCAAGATTAGGCCGTCACCTGTACTTGCGCTTACGCATTCTCGCGACTATGTCACTGTATGTCACTGACCCTGACAAACCCTTACGACCACTTCTGCTTCTTTGCTTGGGGGCAAGTCTGATAATCCGTCCGTGAGAACGACCCAGGCTGAAGTGGAGAGGCAAGTCCAATGTTAGGTTGGAGGGAGGTCTTGTCGCCCAGCGTCTCCACTTGACCCAGAGCGAGCTGGATAAACTATTGCTTAATGCGCATTGGTTGGCGTACGTGTGCAAAGACTCCATACTTCTAAACTTTTCCTGCTAATTTGTGATGTTTCACTCGAACAGCTTTTATCTTCGCGCGCATTGAGAACATGAGTGCCGATGTTACGAAGACAATGCCTCCGCACTGCTCCAACCATTTTCCTCACCCTCTGTGCTTTGTGGTGGTCGCATGTTCCCTGTCCCCTTGCTGCAATATGGCTGCGGGAAACGGGTGTCGTGCCACAGTCGAATAAGCTCCTCCTCGGCCGTACACATGCGGTTCACATAAATGCTTCTCCGCCCCACTTCGTTCAGTTTCATTTGACATGTCGTCTTTGTAAACTTATCTACGATATCGGTGACATCGTTTGCGCTAGCCTTGCCCAGTCTAGCTCAGCCTATCTGCATAACGCTGTATGTATGTATGTAGGCATGTATGCATGCATGTCTGTATGCATGCATGTATGTACGTATGTTTGCATGCATGTATGCATGTATGTATGTATGTATGAATGTACATATGTAGTTATGTAGTTATGTAGACATGCATGTATGCATACATGCATGTATGCATGTATGTATGCATGCATGCATGCATGTATGTATGTATACATGCATGCATGCATGTTCGTATGTACGCATGTATGTATGTATGTATGCATGCATGTATGTATGTATATATGTATGTATGTATGTATATATGTATGTATGTATGTGTATGTATGTATGTATGTGCGTGTTTGTGTGCACACGTACATCCACATATATGTATGTCTGTATGCATGCATGCATGCATGCATGTATGTATGTACGTATGTACGTATGTATTCATGTGTATAGGTAGGTATATGTATACGTATAAGTATATGTATATGTATACGTATATATGTATATGTATATATATATATAGGTATGTATGTATGTATCTCTGTCTATAGACACACATCGCTGTCCCATTAGCGTTGCCCAGCCTCGGCATGAACACCTTCTAGTTCCATTGAGTAACATCTGCCCTGGCATACGCCAGCTTAGCTCAGCTCAGCGCATGTCAATGCAGGCCAACACAATTTATTATGGTTATGCCATGCTTCCGCTTGGTGGGATATTGGTGTTTGATGCTGGGGGGCTCATTTACCCCATCGCACCCTGATTCAGCGGCTTGGCAGTGGTGTGGGTTTCGTCTGTAGCTATCGTGGCTGGGATGAGTTAAACTTGATTCAAATTCTCTTCGTCCTGGCTAGAGGGGTTCAAAACATCTTATTTGCGTTCAGATTGGTTTGAGCTGTATCAGGTCTTGGACTTGAGCAGTACCTGCTGGTTTAACGCCTCCTCGCCGAATTGAGCTAGCATTGGGCTGGTGTGCGTCGACATATTCTGTCAATCTGTTTCAAAGAATCTGACATCATGTGACGGCTTCGGGACGTGTTTCTGCATCCACGTCGTGTTTAGCTTTGGCGCTATTTGTACGATGGCCCAATTTATTGTCACCTTGGTTTTGGTTTAACTTCCGCATTATCCCCCACCGGTCCCCGAGGCACGAAGCAGAGTGCCCACAATTCCTTTCGAGTTCCAAATGATTGTTAAATTTTTTCAGGGGTCCACAACCCCGAATTCTGGGCGCTCCTTGGGTATCTCGCGTGTTTTCGCGTGACTGCTTCAGATGCAAAATGAAGGCCCCAAGAAGCTCCCGAAACTGTCCACGAGTGCCCTGAGACGGCCCAAGATGGCCTCAAGACGGCCCACGAGGCCCCCAAGACGCCCCAAGAGGGCTCTAAGAGGCACAAATCAATGATTTCCCTGAAGTGTTTTTTTCCCGACCATCCTGTGCTGTTGGGTCCTCGTCTTGAATCAGCAGTGACCCGCGTCCCTTACGCCTTCCTCCTCCTCCTCCTCCCGCCTGCCTCCTCATTGTCATCGTCATCGTCATCGTCATCGTCATCGTCATCGTCATCGTCATCGTCATCGTCATCGTCATCACCATCCCCATCCCCATCACCACCATCACCATCACCATCACCATCATCATCATCATCATCATCATCATCATCATCACCATCATCGTCATTATCATTATCATTATCATCATCATCATCCGCATCACCATCCACATCACCATTACCATCACCATCACCATCACCATCACCATCATCAGCAACATCATCACCATCATCAGCATCACCATCATCATCATCATGATCATCCGCATCACCATTATCACCCGCATCATCATCAACACCATCCACGTATAATCACCACCATCGTCATTGAAATTCATCACCATCACCACCACTATCATCACCATCACCAACATCATCATCACCACCATTACCACCATCATCATCACACCCATGATTATCATCACCATCACCATCATCATCGTCATCGTCATCGTCGTCATCGTCATCCTCATCGTCATTATCACCATCATCATCACCATCCCCAGCACCAGCACCATCACAATCGCCATCGCCATCATCAGCATCCGCATCATCACCACCACCACCAGCATCACCATGATCATGATGATGATCATCATCATCATCACCATCATCGCCATCGGCATCGTCATCATTATTCTTATCACCATCATTCGCATCATCATTAGCATCATCATCATCAGCATCATCACCATCAGCATCATCATCACCACCACCATCATTATCATCATCACCATCATCACCATCACCATCACCATCACCATCATCATCATCATCATCATCATCATCATCATCATCATCATCATCATCATCATCACCACCACCACCACCACCACCACCACCACCACCATCCAACATCAACACTATCAAAATCGCCACCTACGTGTCGGAACACCCCTCACACGGTTTGTGGCCCCATAGGGAGCTCCACCGAAGGCCTTTGTAGCACAATTCGCATGCGGTCCCGCCTCTCATTTCGGCACACCCCTCACCCGTTTCGCCGCCCCATAAAGGGTATCCACCGAAGGCCCCAGTGCCAGGGTTCCCACGCAGTCCAGCCCTACTTCGGCAGACCCCTCAAAGGTTTGGTGGCCCCTAGGGACTCCACCAAAGGCCTCTGAAGGAAGGCCCGCATGCCACCGCCGCGCCGATTTCGGCACACCCCTCACACGTTTCGCGGCCACATAGGGAGCTCCACCGAAGGCCCCAATGGGAAGGTCCGCATGCCACCACCGCGCCTATTTCGGCACACCTCCATCACGGTTCTCGGCCCCAAAGGGAACCGTCCCTCACACGTTTCGCGACCCCGTAAGGAGCTCCACCGAAAACACCAGTGGGAAGGCCTGCGTGCCGCCGCCGCACCCATTTCGGCACACCGCGCAACGTTTCGTGGCCGTGTAGGGAGCTCCACCGGAGGCACCAGCGGGAGGGCCATTATGTCGCCACCGCGCCCACGTCGGCACACCCCTCGCACGGTTCGTGGCCCCACATGGAGCTTCACCGACGAACTGCAGCCTCGACGTGCATGGCATGGTGGCGTCGGCTGGCAACGCATGCGGCGTCTCTCACCCACGTCTTGATGGCATCCGTTTGTCGTCGGAATTGCTCCAGGCACTGCCCGATACACATCCCAGCGGCTTTTGGCCAGTGGGGCCGCGCGCCATTACGATTGGGTTTTGGTCAACCAAGGAGAGAGTGCTTGGTTTTCCCGGCGGGCCGTACTAGTACGCCAGAGTACGCCTACTAGTACGCCGAAGTACGCCTACTAGTACGACCCGCGGCGCCCGGGAGGCGTACTCGTAGAGCAGAAGTACGCCTACCAGTACGACCCGGCGGGTCGTACTAGTACGCCGAAGTACGCCTACTAGTACGACCCGCGGCGCACTAGTAGGCGTCGTTGGTTGTACTAGTAAGCAAAAGTAGCCCTACTAGTACGCCCCGGCGGGGCGGACTTTCGAGGATGTCTCGAGCGAGGGCCCCCTCCGCCGGTCGTACTAGTAGGCCAAAGTAGCCCTACTAGCACGCCCCCGCCAGACCCCTCTGGACCGTACTAGTAGGCCAAAGTAGCCCTGCTGGTAGCCTCGCCGGGGCGGACTTTCGAGGATGTCTCGAGCGGGGGCCCTCTCCGCCGGTCGTACTAGTAGGCCAAAGTAGCCCTACTAGTACGCCCCCTCCAGCCCCCCGGGGCCCGTGCTAGTAGGCGAAAGTAGTTCTACTAATAGCCTTGCCGGGGCGGACTTTCGAGGATGTCTCGAGCGGGAGCGCCCTCCGCCGGTCGTACTATTGGCAAAAGTAGCCCTACTAGTACGCCCCG
Organism: Prorocentrum cordatum; assembly: GCA_963575745.1. NCBI lineage: Eukaryota > Dinophyceae > Prorocentrales > Prorocentraceae > Prorocentrum > Prorocentrum cordatum. Next base: position 297,354 of record CAUYUJ010014714.1, read on the forward strand.
GCCATCCCCCTGGGTCCGTACTCGTAGGGCTATCTCGTCCCTACTAGTAGCCCCGGCGGGGCGGACTTTCCAGAATGTCTCGAGCGGGAGCGCCCTCCGCGGTCGTACTAGTAGGCCAAAGTAGCCCTACGAGTACGCCCCCGTCAAGCTCCCGGGGGCCGTACTAGTAGGCCAAAGAAACCCTACTAGTAGCCCCGCCGGGGCGGACTTTCGAGGATGTCCCGAGCGGGAGCCCCCTCCGCCAATCGTACTAGTAGGCCAAAGTAGCCCTACTAGTACGCCCCCGCCATCCCCTCAGGCCCGTACTATCAGGCCCAAAGAACCCTACTAGTAGCCCCCGCTTGGGCGGACTTTCGAGGATGTATCAAGCAGGGGCGCCCTCCGCAGGTCGTACTAGTAGGCCAAAGTAGCCCTACTACTATGCCCCAGCCATCCCCCCGGGTCCGCACTAATAGGGCCACTTCGTCCCTACTAGCAGCCCCGGCGGGGCGGACTTCCGAGAATGTCTCGAGCGGGAGCGCCTTCCGCCGGTCGTACTAGTAGGCCAAAGTAGCCCTACTAGTATGCCCCCGCCAGCCCCCCTGGGCCGTACGAGTAGACCAAAGTAGCCTTACTAGTAGCCCCGCCGGGCCGGGGCAGAGTTCCGAGAATGTCTCGAGCGGAGGCCCCCTCCGCCGACCGTGCCAGTAGTAGGCTCAAGTAGCTCTACTAGAATGCTCCGGCCTAAACCCTCCTACCCCTTCCCTCTGCTCCCTCCCCCCTCTCTCTCTCTCTCTCTCTTTTTTTTTGTTTCCTTTTTTTTTGTATATATATATATTCTTCTCTATCTCTCTCTCTCTCTTTCTCTCTTTCTCTCTCTCTCTCTCTGTATTCCTCGCTTTTCCCTCTCGCCCTCCCCCCGATCCCCCCCTTCCCCCTCCTCCCTCCTTCCCACTTCCTCGTCGCCGGCGCTGCCGCCGTGGCGGTCGTTGTCGTCGTCGCCGTCACGCAGCCCCAAGCCGACCTCGCAGAAGCCCCAAGAGCCACAATTAAGGCTAATCGTGATTAGAAGATTACAGCTACGATTCTCACATCGCTCGGCGATGATAAAGTTCAGTCTCGCCGCCCCCTCCGCCGACCAAGCGTATCTTTCCAGAAATATCCAACGCAGCGGAATCTAGGATCCCGGACGTACTCTCACTATCCGGTACACAACGGTACTCACACTAGCTACCTCACCAGAGCGACTCTCGAGAACGCTTCCATCAAAACCTCAGAGAAACATTTTCTCACGGAGAACGATTGCAAAGTCATTCCCTGAAGCCTTCCACTCTCCACCCTGGCACAGCGTAAACGCAGTGCCACCACAATCTCATACAATGAAACAGGAGCACCCTCAAACAACCAGGCACCTGACACGCGTGAACCCCACCCATGAGACCTTTTCCCGCTCTTCACTGTGAATATCAAGACCGAAACCGCAGCCCCCATGGGCCCATGCCCGCTGCATCGCACACGACCGATAGCGCACCCGACTCAGAGTCGGAGTCTACAACGGTCGGAGCCACATCGCGGTCGGCACCCACCTCGTCTGGCACGATTAACGGCGCGCCCACCTCGCATGCCGACTCTACTCCTGTATAGACAGTATCTGGATCCATGCCCTCCGCGCCGGACTGGAAGGGCGCCGCGCCCGCGTGCGCGCCATGACACCCGGTGCCGAACCCTCCCGCGCCCGCGAAAGGTAACGAGAACCTCAGCGGTGACTCTGTGAACCAGCTCTCGTTGGCGGCACGCTGCCCAGCAGTCAGCGGCTGAGTCGGCGACGCCTCATATTGCGCGGGCGTGGCGCCATCCGGCGCGCGCGGCGCCGGCAAGAGGTGACCGCCCAGCGCTCGCGCCGCACTCTCCAGCACCTGCTCAGAAGTCAATCCGCCGCTCAGCAGAGCCTGGGCAGCGCGCGCAAGGGAGTGACGAGATGGGTCGCCTTCTCAGAACCATCTCTAGCGGGGAGCTCGTACTGGAACCAGGAACCCGGCCATGCAATACAAATGTTGCTGAGAAGCCCCTTCCCCTCGCCATCCCCGCTTGCGCGCGCCCTCGAGAACCGGGCCGTGCGGCCGCCTCGTATACACTGGAAGATTATCCGAGAAGACTCTCGCCATGCCGCCAATCAAGTCCGTGATTCGCGAGTTCTCGCTCCACTCCGTCAGGTGCGGCACCGAGATCGTGCCGTCCGCATCGACGCCCGGATGCGGCTGCGCCAATCCCATAGCCCCCGATGGCGCCGCGAAACAGCGCGGCGGAACTCCTGGGTACAACGAGCCGAACGCCATGCCGACGGGTACATGGTAGACACCGCCTTGGTGATGGATGGGCAAGACTCCGCCCAGGTCAAACTCCGCCTCGACGTGCGAACCGCCCTGCAGGGGGAAGCAGCACATCTAAAGACGCGGCCAAAGCCAACATGGTTACGGAATCGCCATGCCACTACAGCACGAAGACGCCGACTGTGCGGATCCCCGGAAAAACATAGGCATGTAGGCCCTGACAATTACAACAGAATTGCACGCGCATCAACCAGCAGTGAATGTCCTCCCGAGGTTCACTCTTCTGAGAGTACATTGGAATATTGGAATAGTGGCGGCCTGTAAAGCTTTGGGAGGCACACGAGACCTCGTTGTGAATATCCGACGTCGCAGCGTGACGGAGCCTCCAACCCTCCAAAACGATTGCAATGCCGAGCGCCTCAACAATCGACAAATCAATCCGCATCTGGCAGCTTTAGTCTCTCTAACCTGGTTGCCTCCCTGCTGGCCAGGACGCCGACGCCGTCGATGCGCCCGGTGGCCGTGGCGCGGAAGTCCACGAGCTCGGACCTTGTTGTAATTGTCGTTCGTCCTCGAGGCTCGCGAATTGTAATGCTAGGTAGAAGGAGGTGCGTCGCGGGGTCCGTCCTGGCAGCGTTCAGATCGGCGCCGAAGTTTATGGCTCCTGCTGGGATGCATATCGCTAGGATGCGTGCGAGGCCTTGGGGGCCCTGCTGTAAGGCCGCAGCCTGCTGTCACGGTGTCGTTCTACCCGGATGCACGTTCAAGCAAGCGTGGACTTCGCGAATCCAGACCCGGGAGGGCGCACTCCCTGCCGGTTGCCATGGTCCACGTGCTTGGTCACCCTCTTGTTCGCGCATCATGTGTCCAAGGGCGCCTCCAATCGAAAACCGCCAGATACCGAAAACGGTGTGGTCGAAGTTCTGAACGTTGACGGTTGTGCTGTCGGTGGTGGAGCAGCTGGTCGCGTGTCCACGATCGGCTCCATGCCGTGGTGGGTTCGCCAATCGGCGCTCCTCGGTGTTGTAGAAAAGGGTGTTCGTTGCGTTTCCGTGCTCGAAGCAGGGGTTGAATGTCGCGTTCCCGCGCTCGAGCGAGAGGTTGCGCGTCGAGCTCCCGCGCTCGAGGGAGAGGTTGGTGCTGGAGGGGCTTGGGGCCGTCGTGGCGGCGGTCGAAGGTTCCTCGCGCGCTGGTGGGCAGGTGGGTTGCAGTGGGGGGGCCTGTCGAAATTGTCGACGGAGTGATGGGGGAGGCCTTCGCGTGAGCGGTCAGGTCCCCCCGCGCGCTCGTAGCCCGAGATAGCGTCGGTGGAATGGTAGTGGTTGCGTAGTAGCGGGTGATGATCATCGTGCTCTTGTCCGCGTATTTCTGCGTTTCGGCAGGTTCGTCGGCGGAACTCGGCATGGGTCGTCGACGCGCTGGGGGCGGAGATGAGCAGAGCTGCCGTAGGTGCAACAGCTCCGTTACCAAGGAGAAAGCGAGGGTGGGATCTGGTCGCTTAGAGAAAGAGAGCATCGGCGGCGAAATGAAACGGGCCGGGGCCTCCTCGGAAGGCTCGGGGGCCCCCCGGCCTTCTGGGAGAGCCTTGTCCTTTTCGCCCCCCCTCGCTCGCCGTCGAGAGTGACCGGTGAGGGTGTGCGGTGAGGGGGCGGCGATGGGGCTGGATGGATGCCTCCTTCTAGCCCGCTGCCGCAAAGCACATGCCGAGCAGGCGGCGCAGGCAAACTGGGCTGCGCCGCCGCGGGCCCGCGCGATTGCAGGTGCGCGAGCCATGTGCCCCGCCCCCCCCCATCGGAACATGCCGTCAAACTCCAGTGGCCGCGTGGCTGGTCCCAGCTTCCGCCCCCAATGCTTGGTCTCGACAGGCACTTTCCGTGATCGAGCCCCCTCGCCCGACAGGGCCCATCTGATCCACCCGTTGCCCCCCGCCAGCGCGTGCTGCCTATGAGGGGAGGGCTGCGCCCGATGATGTTCGCGATTTTCTCGCCCCCTCCTTCGTTCTTTGCCTCGCGGGACTCGCAGCCGCCAAAAGCTCGGTCCTGCGCCGGGTTAATTGACGACCCTCCGGCGCTTCAAGACGGCTTCGCGCGCCCCCGAAACTGCCGCGGCGCGGTCCAAGAGGCCCGCAAGAGGCCCCCGAGACGGCCCGAGAGGCCCCCATGAGCCCCGCAAAATGCCCCTCGAGGCCCCCGAGGCTGCCGCGCGAGAAGGGGGGCTCAAAATGGCACGTGGAGCCTTCCGCCCCAAGATGACCCCCGAGACCGTCAGTGAGCTCCCAGGGGGCCCCCGAGAGGCCCCGGGAAAACCTAGAAGGCCCAGGCGAGGCCCGAAGAAACCTCCGAGAGGGCCAAAGGCACGCCAAAACTGCCTCCAAGAGGCTCCCGAGGGGCCTCCCGAGAAATCGTTGCAGTCATCCACTAGGCCTCGCCTCTGACCTACCGCCAGGGCGCGGTGGCGGGGTGGGCCGAAGGCCACTCGACTCTTGCGACGTCGAATGAGCTTCGGCCGCCGCTGTCTCTGCTTTGGAGTAGCCCGCCAAACTATCCGTTTGGCTCAGCTTCGCAAGTCCTTGCTCATTCTTTGCTCTTCTCGATTTTGTCCTCCTCGTCCTTCTTCTCTTTCTGCTCTTTCACCTTTGCCCTTGTCCCGCGTCGCCATTCCCCCCCTTGCTCCCCCTCGGCGCCCCCCCCCCCCCCCTTCCTTGCCCCCCATTCCCCTCGGCTGCCCCCGCCCCCCCCCGCCCCCTTCCCCTGAAGCGGCTCGTCGCGGGGCCGCGCCCCCCCCCCCCCTCCCCTGGGAGATCCGCGTTCCCGGCTCAGCTTGCATCTGGAAGGGAGAGGGCGGTGACGAGAGGGGGGGGGGGGGGGGGGGGGGTGGAGGAGAGGGGGGGGGGGAACTAGGTGCGCTCGCGGCGTGTCGTGCTTCCTATCCCTCCCGCCCGCCCCCTCCCACGGCGCCGAATAGTTTCCTATCCGACGGCTGGGGGGTCTCAGCGGATCTCGGCCCCCTTGGTGGCCCGATCGCGCGATGCGCAATCGGATTCGAGGGCTTTGTGCAATGGTGGAGGGCGGGGGGCGGTGGCGAATTAGTAATCGGATCGACCGTGGCTGGGGGCGGGGGGGGCGCGGCGTCGTCCAGATCTGGCTATTTGAAAGTGGCGTGCACGGTTGCGGCTGTTGCTGCCATCTGTTGAGCCTCTGAGTGGGCCTCCGTGCATCGCCGCGGTCTTCGCTCCGTGATTGTGATGGGGTGTCAGCGACCTGATCGCGGCCGCGCGTTCGCCCGCGGAAGTGGCTGTCTGGTATTGGTGGTCGGCAACTGTGCCGAAGCAGAGGAAGTGGAAGTGGAAGTAGAAGTGGAAGTGGAAGTGGCTCCGTCCCCAAAGGGGCCCGCGAGGGGCGCGTCTCGGCGCGCGCCGCCTCGTTGCTTCGCGAACCACGCGGCGAAATTCTCGACTCCGGGTGCCCGCCAATCCCTGTCCAGTGCCTGCTTCGCCCGAGAGTGTATGCCGTTCTGCAATGAAACGCCGGACCCCCCCCCCCCCACTTCGCCCGTCTTCTTCTCGGTGGGCGTCGCGCGCGCCACGCGCAATCAGCTGCCGACTTTGTCCAGTCAGAAGCACGACATTCGATGGCTTTGCGCGCCGAGGTTGCCGTGCCCCCCCTGGCAACGCCCCCATGCCCAGAACAAATTCTTCCCGGCGTGTTCTTGGGCCCGATCTTTCACTCCAGCCCCCCGCGCTTTCGCGCGAGCTTTCCGCGTGGCACTCTGAAGCCGCTCGATCCAAGGTTCGTCGGGGGCGCGCTTGCAGCAGGATCCGCCGGGGCATGTTGCGCTGAACTGTTCGCGACCGCTGCAGTTCCTCCGCTCGCGGCGCCCGCGAATGCGATCCATGGAGTACTGCGCTGCCCGCGGTGGCGTCGAAGAGGCGCGGGCGTTTGTTCACCGAGGCGTTCGCGTTGAGCAGCTGGCGCTTCGACGCCCGGAACTTCCGCCGCCCAACTGCCGCCTGGTGATCGATCTCAGGCTTCGTTGGGTCTGTGATAGGCGTCGATGTGCCTCGCGCCTCCAGGCGCTCCGACTCGTCTAATTCATGTGAAGAAGAGCTATCTTTTAAAGTGACGCCCCCCCTTCTTGTCCACGCTGGAATGTTCGTCTGTGCTTTGCATTCGGTGGAGTGTAAGCGCAGACCACGAAGCCGCAATAGACGTCGTAGCTCGAACGCCGCCCTCTTGAGCGACGGCCAAGACCGCGCCACCGAAGTAACGCCGTCTGCGAAGGCGACGTGGCCAAGCCGCTTGCCGTCCAATCCCCGCCCGACTTCTGTCCCGTATCCTCCTCGTTGCCGCGTTGCCTGCTCTCCTGTCAACGCCTGCGCCATCGCGAGGTTGAACGCTGCCGAAAGCGGGTCGCCCTGACGAGCGCCGCGTTGAACTTGACATCGGCGGCTCTCCACGCCTGGCCAAAGCTGCGCGTGCGCCTCCATGTCCCGGTGAAGCTTTCGCCGAACCCTTGCGACAGAGACGTCGGTGTTGGATGACAGAGAATCGAACAACTCGTCGTGATGCACCCTGTGATGCGCCGTCTTCGCGTCTAGCGCCGCCAACCAAAGATCTTCTTCCCGCTCGGCAGATTTTTCCACCACCATGCGCAGCGCGTGCACCGCATCATCGCCACCACGCCCAATGCGGTAACCATCGTACTCCTCCAGAAGCCTGTTCTCCACCGCCGACTGTATACGAACATGTAACACTGTGCTGAATAACTTTGTCATGACACGTATGGTTGAAATCGGCCTGTAGTTCTTCAGTTCCGAGCGCTCCCCTTTCTTGAGAATCGCTGACAAACGGGCAGTCTTCCATTCTTCCATTCCAGTGGAGGCTCCATGCGACCCGAAAAAATACCAGAGAAGTATTCCGCAATAGTTTCTAAAGGTACGGCATGCCCTGTCTGTAGCATCTCGGACGCCAGGCCGTCGTCTGCGCAAGTTCGCCCTTTATTTCATCTTGCGTTGGCCGGCTGTGAGCTCTTCTACGGTCGCGGGGGGTACTATGCCATCGAGCTCCTGCTCTTCCAAATCCTCCGCGCGGGTGTCCTTGTACAGAATCTCGTAAAGATCAGCATCTGCCTCAGCGACCCCTCCAGTGTGTGTGTAACTCGCACCCCTTCGCAATCTGTGACTGCTGTGAGCTTCTCAGTGCCCGCATGTCTTTGCTGTACTCTCTGCAGTGCTCGGATCCTTTTGCCCTTCTCTGCCAAATCTTCTATTTCTCTTCCCTGTCGTAACCATCGCTGTCGTCGCAAAGCCCTCCAAAGCTTCTTCGATAGCTCCCGCCTGGTTGCTGGGCACGTCGCCGCCCGCCTTTCGGAGAACAACTATTGCACCTCCTCGGAACGAACACGTAAGGAGGGGCTCCGTTGCATGAACGACTTGTCCGCGCGGCCGTCATCACTAAGGCGTTCACTTGCCGAAGTAGAGGATCGGGTTCGACGGGAAACGAAATAAACGACAGAGGACGGTGCAGGATAGGTAGTGCGAAATGGAATCAGGCTGGTCGCAGCCGAACAGGCAGATGGACTGGCCCACAGACGTGGATTCGGTGTCTGGCCGTCCAGCCGCCTACGATCTTCTTCGCTGCTGCCCATTGGCGGGTTTGAACAGCTTGACCTGCGCTCGACATTCCGCCTACCCGTATCGTCACGTACACGCCACACCGAAATACCCAGATCCTTACGTACACGTGGCAATGACGCACGTGACCTCACTCTTAGTTCTAGGTCGGGCGTGTCCCCCTACAAGCGCATCTTGGACGAAAAATGAAGCATACCCAGAACTGTTCAAAGATGCACCAACACACTCCGAAAATTGTCCCCAGACTATTTTTGAACTATTTTTGAAATTCCTCTTGTAGAGGGACGCGCCCAATTTAATCCTAGTTGAGTTCAGGGTGCTCCACAACTCCTCCGGCAGTGACGTACTTTCTGGGCCCTTCTTGGGGCCGTCTTTGGGGCCTCGGGGCCCTCTTGCGGGCCTCTTGGGCCATCTCGGGCTCGTCTCGGAGGTTTCTCGTCCTGTCTTTGACGCTCTTGTGACCGATGCGGCGGGAATGTTTGAATCGCACAAGCCGACGAGATTTGGCCGACTTTGGCAACGTGGGCTGGCCTTCCGGGACCTCCAATGCGGACCGCGAGACTCCCAACAGTGCTCAGGCTGGCCTCGGGAGGGCTCTGGCGGGCAATGTGGCTCAAGCACAGCCAAGCTGGCCCCAAGATCACCCGATTCAATCTAATGGGAGGGGTGGGGGCAGGGAGGCGCCCCCCGTCTGGACCCCCCCCCTCCGTGGTGCTTGGCGCGGAAGGGATCAAAGGGAAGGGACTTCCCCTCGACTCCTTCGAATGGAAAGTGTCTCCCAAGACCACCCCTAGACGACCACCCCCAAAACTCTCTCTCACACGCGCCGACAGGGTCAGCAGATTCCGTGAAGGCGTGATCTTCACATCTCGCCGTGCTGGGAGGAGAAGGACGACAAAACTACGCATTCTCTGTGTAACAGCTGGCGAGACATCAACCCCAAACGGGCTATGACAGTTTTCCTCGGTTAGAATTATATCTGATGGTATGGACCGCATCGGTCGTCCCTCTGCAGAAACGCCATGCATGCCCAGACATGGTAACCGCACACCTGCACGACAACAGGCGACACTTGCTCCTCCCCTTTCCTTTGCTGCTTCCAGGCAACCCAACTCTGTACGAGGCTCCATCGGACATGTTGTGCGCCATGAGTGCGCGTATTTCTCGCGAACTGGCGTTGCGTTTTGTATGGTCACAGTGTTAAGTCTGCTGCCATGGGTCACAATGGGATGAATTAGGAAACTTCCGATCGCGGGTCCTACTGCAGGCATGCCATGCCCAAATTTGGTGCCCGCAAACCTGCACTACAATGACCGCCGTGGAGAACCATGCCCACCAGGCCGTCCGTAAGGATGATCTACTCGCCCCACTGTTGCGGCGACAGGCATAAAACACATCGTCCGATCGCTCGATTTTCCCCTTCTCCTTCTCATTCTCCTCCTCCTCCTCCTCCTCCTCCTCCTCCTCCTCTCTGCCTTGCATTTTCTCCCACTGCTCCACCTCCAAAGAGGGGCAGCGGAGAGAAAACCGGGCACCGCCGTCAAGCCTAACCACTGCAGCAATGGCAACGTGCGAAGCCAAACATGTTCCGCTGCAGCGCCGTGATCCTTGAACGGGACCCACACATGCCAGAGAAACTGCCGGTACTGGCAGGAGGTACCCAGCCAACCCCTCCTTCCTCCCCCTCCCCCACTTCGTCGTCCTCCCTGTCCTCCACCCGCTTTTTTTTCCCCAGCCAGGCCCCCCGGGGGCTCCGAAGTCCCCCGAAGCCTCTAAGAAATCCCGCGGATGCCCCCAGAGGTCCCCGGAGGCTTCCCGAAGGCGCAGAAGGGGCCCAAACAGGCGGAAATCTCGACCCCAGGCCCGTCTCTTGAAAAACGGGCATCACACACAAACGCACACAAACAAACAAACACACACACAAACAAACAAACACACACACACAAACAAACATACACACGCAAACAAACACAAACACACAAACACACACCAAACACCACACACACACGCACACACACACACACTCACACGCACAACGCACACAAGACAAACACAACACACAACACACATAACACACACAACACACACACGCAACACACAACACAGACACAACACAGACACACCACAGACACAACACACAATACACACAATACACCCAACACGCCCAACACACAACACACAACACACAACACACACAACGCACAACACACAACACACACAACACACACAACACACAACACAGCACACACACACGCACACGCGCACGCACACGCACACGCACACCACACATGCACACAAGCACGCACGCACATGCCCCCACGCCCTCACGCCCCCGCGCCCACGCGCCCCCGCTCCCCCGCGCACCCGCGCGCCCCACGCGCCCCCGCGCCCCCGCGCCCTCGCGCCCCCGCGCCCGCGCGCCCGCGCGCCCGCGCGCCCGCGCGCCCAGGCGCCCCACGCGCCCACGCGCGCACGCGCGCGCACACGCACGCGCACGCGCACGCGCACGCGCGCGCGCGCACGCACGCGCACACGCGCACGCACGCGCGCACGCACGCGCACACGCACGCGCACACGCACACGCACGCGCGCGCACGCACACGCGCGCACGCACACGCACGCGCAAACGCACGCGCGCACGCATGCGCACACGCACGCGCACACGCACACGCACGCGCGCACACGCGCGCGCGCACGCACACGCGCACGCGCGCGCGCACACGCACATGCACACGCACACGCACACGCACACGCACGCGCAAGCGCGCACGCACACGCGCACGCACACGCACGCGCGCACTCACACACACACACGCGCACACACACACACACACTCACACGCACACACACGCGTACACGCACACGCGCGCGCACATACACGCACGCGCACACACGCGTACACGCACGCACACACAAACACACACGCACACGCATCACACGCAGACACACGCACACGCACACAGACACACACGCGCACACACACAAAACACACAATACACACAACGCACACAACACACAACAAACAACACACACACCACGCGCACCCACCACGCGCAAACACACGCACGCACACGCACGCACACACACGCACATGCACACAGGCGCACACACACGCACGCACGCGCACGCACGCACGCACACACACGCACGCACACACACCGCACACACAGCGCACACAACACACATCACGCAACACACACACAACGCACACAACACACAACGCACGCACACACACACACACACACGCACCACGCACACCCACCACACGCAAACACACGCCACCACGCGCGCAGGCACGCACTCGGACACGCAGACACACAGACACTCATACACATTCACAAGCACACAAACACACAAACCAACACACACACAAACCAAACATACACACACACAAACATACACACATACACACACATGCACAAACACACAAACACGCAGACATGCAAACGCGCAAACACTTTTTCCCCGCATGTTTCGTGGGGTTCTGGTTTTCTTCCCTGCCGCGTCGCACCCGCGTCTCCTCGCGCGCACCTCCCCTCCTCCCTCCTCCCCTCCTCCGCTTGCTTCCTCCATTCACCTACGCGCAACGCATCCACGGCGCGTGCATGAGACACGAGTGAGACACGCGTGGCGCGTTCACTGCATCATGCATTCAACGCGCATGCTCAACATACTGGGCACCCGCATGAGGTACCCCCCATCGCAGACGTGCGTGTAGGATTCGCAGTGCACGGCAGGAGGCTCTATGCGGGCCGTGGCGCAGAACAGGCGTTGCACTTTCTCAACATGCAGCCGCAGGGCACGCGAGTGAGACACGCGTGGCGCGTTCACTGCATCATATAGTCAAGACGCACGCACACCATACTGGCTACTTTCTCAGCGCCAGAGGGGGTGCGCAGGGGGTGGTCTCTCTATGGGTGCCAGGGTCGGAGAGCGTGGCAGGCGTTGCACTTTCGCGATGCCAGAGGGGGTGCGCAGGGGGTGGTCCCTCACCGCGGCCGCTATCCGTGACGGTCGTCCAGGGCGCAGCAGCCGTGGCAGATTCTCGACACCATATGGGGGTGCGCAAGGGGTGGTCTCTCACCGCGGCCGCTATCCGTGACGGTCGTCCAGGGCATAGCAGGCATGGCATATTCTCGACACCAAAGGGGGTGCGCAAGGGGTGGTCCCTCACCGCGGCCGCTATCCGTGACGGTCGTCCAGGGCACAGCAGGCATGGCATATTCTCGACACCATAGGGGGTGCGCAGGGGGTGGTCTCTCACCGCGGCCGCTATCTGTGACGGTCGTCCCGGGCACACCAGGCATGGCATATTCTCGACACCTTAATCGGGGGTGCGCAGGGGGTGGTCTCTCACCGCGGCTGCCATCCGTGACGGTCGCCCAGGGCACTGCAGGCATGGCATATTTTCGACGCCATATGGGGGTGCGCAGGGGGTGGTCTCTCAGCGCGGCCTCTATTCGTGACGGTCGTCCAGGGCACAGCAGGCATGACATATTCTCGACACCAGAGGGACAGCAGGCATGGCATAGTCTCGACAGCAGAGGGGGTGCGCAGGGGGTGGTCTCTCACCGCGGCCGCTATCCGTGACGGTCGTCCAGGGCACAGCAGGCATGGCATATTCTCGACACCAGAGGGGGTGCGCAAGGGGCGGTCTCTCACCGCGGCCGCTATCCGTGACGGTCGTCCAGGGCACAACAGGCATGACATATTCTCGACACCATAGGGGGTGCGCAGGGGGTGGTCTGTCAGCGCGGCCTCTATCCGTGACGGTCGTCCAGCGCACAGCAGGCATGGCACGTCTCGGGACCATAGGGGGTGCGCAGGGGGTGGTCCCTCACCGCGGCCGCTATCCGTGACGGTCGTCCAGGGCACAACAGGCATGGCATATTCTCGACACCATAGGGAGTGCGCAGGGGGTGGTCTCTCAGCGCGGCCTCTATGCGTGACGGTCGTCCGGGGCACAGCAGACATTGCATATTCTCGACACCATAGGGGGTGCGCAAGGGGTGGTTTCTCACTGCGGCCGCTATCCGTCGTCTCGTCCAGGGCATCCGTGACGGTCGTCCAGGGCACAGCAGGCATGGCATATTCTCGACACCATAGGGGGTGCGCAGGGGGTGGTCTCTCACCGCGGCCGCTATCCGTGACGGTCGTCCAGGGCACAGCAGGCATGGCATATTCTCGACACCATAGGGGGTGCGCAGGGGGTGGTCTCTCACCGCGGCCGCTATCCGTGACGGTCGTCCAGGGCACAGCAGGCATGGCATATTCTCGACACAGAGGGGGTGCGCAGGGGGTGGTCTCTCACGCGGCCGCTATCCGTGACGGTCGTCCAGGGCACAGCAGGCATGGCATATTCTCGACACCTCAATCCGTGACGGTCGTCCAGGGCACAGCAGGCATGGCATATTCTCGACACCATAGGGGGTGCGCAGGGGGTGGTCTCTCATCGCGGCTGCTATCCGTGACGGTCGTCCAGGGCACAGCAGGCATGGCATTCTCGACACCATAGGGGGTGCGCAGGGGGTGGTCTCTCACCGCGGCCGCTATCCGTGACGGTTGTCCAGGGCACAACAGGCATGGCATATTCTCGACACCATAGGGAGTGCGCAGGGGCTGGTCTCTCAGCGCGGCCTCTATGCGTGACGGTCGTCCGGGGCACAGCAGACATTGCATATTCTCGACACCATAGGGGGTGCGCAAGGGGTGGTTTCTCACTGCGGCCGCTATCCGTGACGGTCGTCCAGGGCACAGCAGGCATGGCATATTCTCGACACCATAGGGGGTGCGCAGGGGGTGGTCTCTCACCGCGGCCTCTATGCGTGACGGTCGTCCAGGGCACAGCAGGCATGGCATATTCTCGACACCGTAGGGAGTGCTCAGGGGGTGGTCCCTCACCGCAGCCGCTATCCGTGACGGTCGTCCAGGGCACAGCAGGCATGGCATATTCTCGACACCTTAATAAGGGGTGCGCAGGGGGTGGTCTCTCATCGCGGCTGCTATCCGTGACGGTCGTCCAGGGCACAGCAGGCATTGCATATTCTCGACATCAGAGGGGGTGCGCAGGGGGTGGTCTCTCATCGCGGCCGCTATCCGTGACGGTCGTCCAGGGCACAGCAGGCATGGCATATTCTCGACACCTTAATAGGGGGTGCGCAGGGGGTGGTCTCTCATCGCGGCTGCTATCCGTGACGGTCGTCCAGGGCACAGCAGGCATGGCATATTCTCGGCACCATAATGGGGGGTGCGCAGGGGGTGGTCTCTCACGACACCATAGGGGGTGCGCAGGGGGTGATGTGATGTCCGAGTGCGGCCGCTATCCGTGACGGTCGTCCTGGGCATAGCAGGAATGGCATCTTCTCGACATCATGGGGGGGGGCGCAGGGTGGTCTCTCAGCGTGGCCTCTATCCGTGACGACGGTGCTCAGGGCACATCGGTACGCAAGTTTCCTATCCTGACCTGTCGCGTTCATGGCACAGGGGAACGCAGTGCAACCGTCATCAAGAATTCGTAGCCACCTTGGCTCATGCAGGCTCAGACCGTTCGGGTGTGCACTGAGGCGTGCTAGCGCCGGTGACTGTCCGTCAAAGGTGCAGCGCTTGTCATGGCGCCCAAATGTGCCATGTCGGCGCTGCCGCCTCCATGCGAGCAGCTCAAGAAGTCAATGCTAGAGCTGGGCGCCGAAGTGAGCGTAGAAGGTTTGCGCGAACATGTTGACAGGCATGGGGGCGGCTTGGTACGCAGCGCATTTAATGCTTACCAGCGACAGCTTCTCAACGGATGGCCTGACGCGCTCCTCACCGGGTACAATGAGTTGCCGCGAACAAAAGGCGCCGACGATGCCAGGAGGCTGTGCTTGGTGAGGTACCTGCTGAACCCTTCGTCCGGCGGGTTCCCCGCTGATCAGCCGGGGGAGTCGGAAGAGGGTGATGGGTCGCCGTTGGCGAAAGTTCGGCGGGTCGGCGACGCCGGCAACGGGGGCGTTGCCACGCCCGCGCAGGACACGCCCATCAAGTGCACGCCCATGCAGGCCTTCACTCCTCAGCGGTCCCCAGCACTTCTGCTTGCTACCCCTGTTCGTTCCACGGGGGCCCCTCGCATTCAGCTGTCTCCTGAGCCGGCTCAGTCGGACCGCCGTTGGGCAGAAGCACCTTGGTTGCAAAGCCTGCGAGAATCAGCTCAGCTCGAGAACCTGTTGACCAAAGCGTATGCGAAAGCAATGAAATGGTACAAGGCATTCGCGGCCAATCGAGCTTCTGATCCGGAGTGCTTGCCGTCGAGGAGGGGCGACGATGCCGATTTGTGGCAGGCGTTTTACAGGTGCTCTACGAACGCTGGATCCTACAGAGTGGATGTACCTACCCTTCGTCTGTTCGCATTGCAGCCTGACGTGCTCGGCGTAGCTAGCGCCCAGTTCTACGGAGAGGTGAGCGACGTCGCCCCCTGGCATTGGACGTTTCGAGCTGCTACTGATCATCATGGCATCGACTCTCTGCGCGACGTGGAAGGCCCAGCGCGCCTCTCGCGGCAGGCTGTCCTGGCAGAGCGGCTGGATGTGGTGAAGTTCCTCTACCCAGCTGACCAGGGGGACCCGCGCCCCGACCCGGTCAGGGCCAAGCGCATCACACAGGTGCTCGCTGCTTGGACGGACTTCAGACGCATGAGCCTCGCCCACGCGGATTCGTTCTCGTTCGCAAAGGAGAAAATATTCGATTTCTTTGCCGGCGTTACAGACGACCTGTCGAACCTCTACCTGACGTCCGTGTGCATGCCCAACTTCGGGAAAACGTGCTACCTCAACGCCGTGGTGCAGGCCCTGATCCACTGCAAGCCTTGGAGGCTTCGGGATGTTTCAATCCAAACGAACGCGTCGTTCCGCACAATTCCAAACGAACGACGACTGCGCTCCGGGAGAGATCTTCCGCCCGCGCTGTCTGCCTGCCGGAATCTGGATGCAGGTGCACAACTTCGAGAAGCAGAGCCCGGACGTGGTGGAATCCCTCGTCAACTCCTTCGGAATCCAGAAAGAGAAAGCGAACGGCCTGTTCTGCTTCCCGCTCATGGAGGCGCACTTCAAGTGGCAGAGCGCCAACATTGTGCGCCGGGTCAAGAGGTTCGGGTACGCGCTCACGCACGGACGTTTCCTGACGTCCACCGCGTCACAGGGTCAGACGATCCGCACCGGAGCGACCGTCGACTGCGCGCAGGACACGAGCATTGGCAGACCAGAGGAGAGAGCGGAGAACTGGTGGCTGCACTTGTACGTGATGCTCAGCAGAGCCACTTGCATGGACGATCTGCTCTTACTTCGGCCGCCGCCAAGGGAAGTCCTGCAGGAAGGCCCGCCTCCGTCCGTGCTCAAAGCCCTGCAGAAGTTCGATGAGCGCATGGCCACGGAGACGCGGGATATCGAGGCCCTCGCTCTGAAACGCCACTGGATCTTGCCAGCGGCGTGAGGTCGTCGGAGCGCACGGCCGCCAGAGTCTTTCCGACACATGCAGCGCTGTTCAGCCGCGTCGAATTCGCGCGGCCCGTGCCGCTCCTGGACGATTTCGGAGTGTCCGCCCAGCTTTGGTTGTCGTGGCAACCACAGCCCAGAGATTTTCCATCGAAGGGCATTCGCATATCGCACGCAGGCGCATCACGTTTGCCATGCAAGTCTTTTGCGCGCACACCTTAGAGACTCTCCGTCGACGAGACGCGGCGACAGACGCGTGGAAACTGCATGAGACTAGAAAGAATAGGCCGACCGAGGGCAGAAAGGGAGGCAGGGGTGCGGGAGAACGCAGCATGAGGCGAGGGGGTTGTGATTTGCACCAACTTCCACAGTGGGCCCCCTGACTGCTCGAGCTGTGGCAAATCGTTTTGCATCACCTCATTGGTTGTTGCGATCCCAGGAAACGGACCTCGGTGACCACCTCGAACTTGTTCCGGATGAAGGATAGAAAGCGGGGAAGAGGGAGGAGGTTCACTCAGTAGTGTGTTGGATGACAATATAGGGCAACATTCGCGACGAGGGTTTAGAACGCAAGATTGCGCATATATGATAATGAAAAGCAAACACATAATATTTAAATTAAGTATGTGGGGTTACTCGGTCGCGTAATTTGCGTCGGCGGCTGGGCAGAGGTTGCTGCTCAGGTGATGTGGCATTGGTGGGGTGCAAGGTCAAGGTCAAGGTCAAACCTGTATGCCCGCGAAGGGGCGGCCGCTTAAGGCGCAGGAGGGTGCAGTTTTCACCCGCCTTTTCACCCGCCTGGTGGGGTGCAAAAGAAACACATTGGGCCGTGGTGCACGTGGGGGGGAGAGAGGGGGTCCAGCGCGGGCGGGGGGCAGAGGACAATCGGGCCCACTCATAGCAAGTCCCAGCGGTGGCAGGGCGGCCGCGGGGGGGGGAGCTGGCGGCGTCGCGGAGGCAGCAGCTGGGGGGGGGCGACCAGTAGGCAGCCTGGCTTTGGAGAGGGGGGGCACGAAAACATGCGAAGCGGCTGGGCACTGGGATTTTCTGACCTTCCAAGTGACTGAGCAGCCGGCGATGACCGCGCCATATTAGGGTGGGTTGGGCACATTGAGCAGTGAGGCGGCTGCGCGCTGAGATCCTCTGACCTGCCAGGTGACTGATCAGCCGGAGTGACCGCGCCGAAAGGGGGGTGCTGAAAGGCGCTGGCAAATGTCGAGCAGCCGAGGCAGGTGGGCGCCGATATCTGCTGACCTGCGAAGCGCGGGGGAGCGGGGCGGGCCGAGCGCCGAAAGGCCGCGGCGGCGGAGCAGCGAGCGCGGCCAGGCCGGGGCAGCGGGCGCGCGGGCGAAAGGCCGGCCTGAAAACCATGCAGGGCAAAGTGAGGGCCCGAACGGGGGCGGCCATGGCCAGCCAGCCAGAAGGGCGTGGCTCTCTAGGTGGGCACCTGAACGGGGAATGGCGGCCAGGGGCAGCCAGGGGACGCGCGCGTGCGTGCGCCGACGGCGAGCGGCGAGACCGGCCCGCTGGTGGCAAGCGCGGCGACGGCCACCGGGGAGAGGGCAGGGCGCGGGCGGCAAAGCTGCCTGGGGGCCGAAGCCGCTGGCCCTGGGGCGCGCGGCGGGACTGGCAGCGACGGCGCGAGCGCAGTTCCTGGCGGCAGCCGAGAGCGCGCGGGGGGGGGCACCGAACAGGTGCAGCGATGCGGTAAAAGGGATCCGGCAAGCGAGAAGCCGCCGACCCGAGAGGGGGGGGGGCCAGAGGGCGGGTAGGACGGCCAAGGATAACGCGGGCCCGGCGCGCGGGGCATGGGGGGCAGAGCGCCGGGCTGGCCGCTACCGGTCCCGCTGGATGGGGTGGTGGTGACGAGCGCCCGCGAGACAAATTGGGCAGCCGGGCTCTGTGCGGGCAGGGGGCTCCTGGCCGAGTGGCGGCAAGGGGGAGCAGCGTGGGGGCACTCAGAACAGGTCGAGGCAGTCGGGTGCGCCTGACATGTCTTGGCGGGCAGCCACCAATGACGACTGCGCGCCCCAGAGCAACGCTGGCGCGAAAGATCGTTGCTGGGCCAGGAGGAGTCGGCCGGGCGCTTGCCTTTCCCCGTGCGGGGGGGGGGGCCTTGCTTCTGCCCTTGGAGCTCTGCGCGCTGAGCCTCCTCCTCTCATTCCTCGCTCCCACTCGGCATCCGAGTCGACGTGGACGCCCTTCTACTGGCAGAGGATGCGGACGTCGAAGTGGGCCTGGATGAGGTCAGATACACAGCCTTGACAGAAGTCGGGGGAGTGCCGACTGGTGTCCTTGGAGGAGAGTTGGTCCAACTTGCGGTCGCAAGTGGCGCTCCGGTCAATCGTCGGCATGGGGCCACGTTCCTTCTTGAGGCGGTTGGCTACCTCCTGCCAGGGCTCTTCCTGTTTCGTGTTATTGTTCCAGCCGGGTTGCCGCCGTATCTTTCCTCGCGGCTTGCAGTCGAGCAGGTCCGAGGCGTCGCGATGGGGGGTGTAGTTGCGAGGGGGGGCTAGGGCGCGACGGGGGGTGTCGACCTGGCGCCATGGCGGGGGCCGCTCCATCACGCCGCTGCCGTGGCCCCTCCTGGAAGCCCCCGGGCTGTGCTGCTCATCGGTGCGGGGGGTCTCACGGACATGCTCATCCCCGCCGCCTCTCGAGGAGCCCCCGTCAGACGGCTCGGCCTGCGGCGCCTGCCCGCGGTCGGGGCTGGGTGGCGGGGGCGTGTCTCTGGGCGGGTGCGGAGAGCTGCTCGGACTGGGCCGTCTCTCGTCGTTACCAAATGCGGGGCCGTCTAGGGGTCGTCGCTCCTGAAGGCTCCAGTCGCAGCCAGCTGTGTCGGAGCGAGCGCGCGACGCTGCGGGTGGGCTGGGGGGTCGTTGGGCGCTTCAGACAACCGCGCGCCCCCGCCCTCGCTGCCGCTGGGCGACGGACCTCCGCGAGCGGGGGGCGGGGTTGCAGTCGAGCTGCTCGTTCGCCTCGCGCTTTGGGGGTGCAGGGGGCGGAGGCAGCCCTAGCCTGCGAATGGGGCCCAGAGCAGGGCCGCTGGGCTGGCCGCTCCCTCCGCCCACCCTTGTGCCTTCGCTCTAAGGGTGGGCAGACGCGGCGTGCGTGGGGGCGCTTCTGCCAGCGGCTGAGAAGGTCTGCCCCCCTCTCGCCGCAGGCGTCCGAAACCCGGCGACCTGTGGGTCCTGAAGGCCCCTGATGTCTCTCGAGCTCAGTTAGACAAGCAGTATCTCCTGGCCGTGCCACGCAGGGTCTCGTCCTTTCGTAGTGGACTGGGGATCGTGCTTGTTGAGGTGCGCGTCCCATTCGTCGGGTCCGATGGGGCGCGGGAGTCGTGGCGCCTTTGGCGGTGGGGGTGACTCGCACATATAGTGCCAGAGAAGCTCGCTTGCCGTCCCACTGGACACCTGGGGGGAGGGGAGTTCTGACGGAGGGATGGGGTCGCCGTAAATGGTGGCGAGGAATTCCTGGCAGCGCGCCGCAGGCCAGGCCCTGGGGTCGGCGGGTGCTCCCAATCCTTTTCCTGACCTACGGAGAGAAGAGGACCTGTGCTCCGACGTCCAGTTCCTCCAGCGTGCGTCCATCATGGGGGGCGCGGAGTGGGCGCGTGCAAATCTGATGTGCGTGATGGTATTGTCTGCCGTCCCAGTGGAGGGCTCAAGGTCGACGCGTCTGTTGGCCTCCAGCGAGGCGATGTCCCTCACCTTGAGAGGGGGACAGGTCGGTGGATCGATATCGGGGAGGTCGTCCAGAAAGCTGCGCACGAACTTTTTTGGTCTGCGGGTCGAGCGGGCCTCTTCCGGTTAAGAGCTAGGCGGGGCGCGCAAAGCACTAAGTGGGGAGACAGGGCGCGGGCGGGCGGGGCCTCGGGCGGCCAGAGGGCGCGGGGTGCAGGCGGTGCCGAAGAGCTTGCACAGGAAAAGGTACGCCTTGGACAGGAGCTGGAGGCGAAATCCCGGAGGGAGAGCGAAGTGGTGTTGCCGTCGACGGCGCGTCAAAATCACCATCCTCGAGTGCTGCGCGCGGAAGGACGTGGCCAGGTCGACGTCCGCGGGGTAGAGGTACACCAGGCAGGCGAAGTGCAACAGGTGCCACCAACTGGTAAGGAGAGGCCCAGGAGATGAGGATGACCACGATGACGATGCGCAACGTTGTGCCACCGGGTGGTCGGTAGCGGCCTGGGGTGGTCGTCCAGTCCACGTCCAGGTAGCAGCCAAGAGGTGCGGTCAGAAGCAGGGCCGTCTGTGCCCCCCTGCCGGGGCCGGGCCTGCGCCGCGCTGCCCGTGGCAAGCGGGGCCGCCGAGGCGGCGAGGTGCAGTGCCAGCGCCGCGCTGCGCCGGGCGCCGCCGCCATGGGAGGGGGGGGGTAAGCGAGCGGGGAGGGGGGAAGTGAACAGGGAGGAGAGAGGCCGGCGTCCCACGCCAGCCGAAGTCTCGCCAGCATGCGCCGAGGTGCTCACGTTGGGAGAAGCCCCAATGCGTGCAGGTAAGACACGAGGCCCCAGAGTGGGCGTGTCACGCACGTCGCTGGCGCACCAATGCGTCGCAGGTGGGTGCAGGGGGGGCGCAGAGTCCCAGATCCTTGAATCAGATCCTTGAATCTCATCCAGCCGATGGGTACAGGTAGGACACAGAGTCCCAGACCCTTGGAAACGGGAGAGAAGGATGGGAGAAGGAGGAAAGGACGGGGTCCAAGTGGTGGGTAGCCAGCACGTGGAACGCGGGCGCCACAAGGGCGATGGGGTGCAGGTAAAGGGGGGGAGAGGGACACACGGCCCCCAGCCAGGTGACAGGTGGGGGTGTGGGTCGGGGACGGGGGCGCAGGTAGTGGGAGCGATTGGCAAGTTGTGCTGTGGTGCTGTGGGGCAAGTGTGGTTGGGTCCAATCAGCGCCGCCGGCGCTTTCCAGTCCAGGTGTCGTGGTACCCGGAGCTGCGCGCCTGGTCCCCGTTGCGCCCGTCACCCTTAGCGACCTCCCTTTTCCTCTGCACTTCCTGGTGGAGCCTCTGCTCCCGCTCCCAGTCCACGTAGACGCCTGCGCTGCTGGACCATCGGTCCACGTGGTAGTTGTTGGCGCTCATGTCATCCAGGAATTTGTCGATGACCCACTGCTGCCAGCGGCGTGGGTCGAAGGGCGCCTGGTCTTTGGATTTTCCCTTGCCCTGGTCCTTGCACATGTGCCTGCGCCACGAATGCCTGGCTGCGTTAAAATGGTTTCCCCCTTCTGCTTGCGGCCTCTTCAGGTGTGTTACCGCTGTCTCGTTTGGGAGGCGCTGCCATCCAACGCGGAAGGTGGTGCGCGTCTGGCTGGTGTCGGTGTGGCTGCGATCGTCCTTGTAGTAAGAGTTGCGCGTTTCTGGCTGGCGCCAGGGTGCGCTAACTGCGCCCCGGCCAGTGTCGTGGGTCTGGTCCCAGTAGCGCTCCTTAGTTCTGTCCCAGTCCTTGGCGTCGTGTCTGCGCCAAGGTGCCCCCGACGCGCTCGGGTTGCGGTCGCGGTCGCGGTCTCGCTCGCCTGCGCGTGGCCGGCCGTCCTCTCTGGACTCGCGCCTCACCGCCGTCGTGTGCGGCTCCCAGACGACTGGCTCCCGCGCCCTGCCGCGCGAGCGCTCTGGGAGGTGCGCAGAGGGGTGAGCGCAGGTCGTGGGTCCTCCGGGCCCTTGGAGCGGCCCCGCATCTGCAGGTTCCGGTAGTCGGCCACGGCCTCTGGGCGCAGGATTGCCTCAGCGGGTGCGCGGGCAGTCCTCTGGTCGGTACTGCGCGGGTCGATCTCGGGGCTGGTGTGCCGCTCGCTCTGAGGACTCGTCTTGGCTGGGTGCTCTTCGACTGTGCCCGAGTCTGAGGGCGAGGAGACGGGGTGGACCTCGCTCAGGGCCTCGGCGAGGCGCAGTTTCACCTCTTTTGCCTGGTCGTCGTTGCCCCAGTCAGGGTCCTCCTCCTTAGGGGGCATGAGGGGTGCAAGTTCGTAGGTGGGGTCCTGTGTGCTGGATTGCGGCGGGAAGGGCTCAGGCTTGGGCCTGTCCTGCATGTGTCCTGAGGGCGCCGCTATGTCTCCCGTGGTGACGATGCCTTTCGAGGGGTTGTCGAGGATCGCTGTTGCTTGCTGTCTGTGTAACTTGCCTTGGGCATTGTCCAGAAAGGTAGCTGCGCGGAGCGCTGCGTCTCCACGGAGGACGTTTACGCGTAGCGTCCTGTCGCCGACGCCTCGTGCTTCCAGCCGCTCGCTGCCGATCTGGACGAGTAGCGTTCGCGCGTCCTGCTCGCGGGCCATGATGCGGAGGACGGGTCCGGAGACGGCTCCATCCAGGGGCTGTGTCGTGAGGGGCTCGGTGCAGTCCGCAATGCTGAACCACCTGGCGCGGGGAAGGGAGTCGCCCCTGATGACCGCGTAGTCGCCGCACTGGATGCCTGGGTTGCCCGTGGCAGTTGGGCACAGGGAGCCCATGATGGGCGTGTCCGGGACCTGCCCTTGCTGCACTTCACGGCTGCCGTGTTCTGCGCACCTCCCGAGGGGTTCAGGTGTCGGGCCGACGGATGGCGGCGCCCCGCCGGACTTGGTGGCCGTGGGTCGTGTGGCCGGCTGGGCTGGGGTCGGCTCGTCGCCGCGCGGTGTGGGTGGAAGTGAAATGGTGATGGGTGAATCGCCTCCGTTAGTGGGATGTTTGGTGGGTGTTTGGCAGGGGCTGGTTGACTGGACTGGTGTCACGCGCCTTTCCTTGGTGAGCCTTGTTGACTGGACTGGGCTGGGTGTCTGCTCGGGGCGCGCGCCCTCCCGCGGGTTGGCGTGCTGCTGAGCCCCGCTGGCTGTTGCGCTTCCAGTGGGTGGCTGGGCGGAAGCAGCAGCGTCGGGATCGCGGACGGGGGGTGGCAGTGCAGAGGCGTGGCGGTCGTAGTAGCTGCGCTCAGCCTCATCCCGGGCGGCTGCGCGACGCAGCGTCTCCTCTTGGCTGGGGCGTGCTGCGCCCTCTGCCGATGAGGCGGGGATGCCCGGTAGCGCGGGGGGAGGTTTGTCCCCTGCTCTTGGGTATACGTCAGGGCCGTATCTGCTGAGCACCTGGCTCACGGCTGATGGGGGGATGTCCCATTGGTGGATAAGGCGCCCCTTGCAGTGCCAGCCCGCGTGCCAGCGCTTGGCTAGGAACATCTCCCTCATCAGCTGTGCGGGAGGGGGCCCGTGGACCAGGTTGAAGCCGTCGCGGAGTCCTTCTGGATCCGCGGCGTGCCCGTGCGTGCCAGGGTAGGCCTGTCCTGGTCCCCACCTGTGTCCCTCTGTGCCGGAGGGGCATCCATCGCATCTCCAGATGCCGACATTCCCCTCGTAGAATCGGCTGATCAGGCGGTCGTCGTTCGTGATGCTGGCTGGGAGGGTGGTTCCCACATTGAGGGGTTTCATGTCGCCTCCCAGTGGGACCAGTCGCTGGTCCAGGGGCGTCAGGGCCGTGGGTAAGGGCGTCGGACACAGCCGTGGAAAGGGCACGCGTTGCCCGGACAGGCATGTCGTCGGGGCGGTCGTTGATCCAGCTCTTGAAGTCCACGTCGTCTGGAATGGGCTGCCGCTCGGCCGTTGCCTTCGTAGTTCAGCAGCATATGCACAGCCAGGTCAGGTCCTTCCCCTGGTAGTGCTCCGTCAGCCTGTTGCTGCTGATGGTTTGGCGAATTCGTTTGCTGACGTATGCGCCCTTATCGTGCTTGAAGGGGCCGCGCAGGCACCCTTGACTGTAGAAGTCGGCCTTATACTGGTCCTTCCTGTACCTATCTAAGATATCCTGGCACTGCTCGTCGGGCAGGGAACAGGTGAGGATCTGCACGTCTAGGGCGCAGGTAGTCTTACCAGCGATGGCCTGCCGAGCCAGGGTGGTGCCGTCGTCATGTGGTTCCACGTCCGCGTAGAACTCGGTGAAGAAGACTCTCCTTAGCTCTTGTCCGTGTAGCTGCATTCGTCGAGTCCAGTCGTGGGGTAGTGGGACAGCCCCAGGGACCGGTCCAAGGCAGGGCCGCGCTGCCGATCTGTATGGGGCCATGTACCAGGGAGTGCTGTAGAGCTCCTCGGCGTTCCTGGCAAGCTGTATGTGACGTCCTTCGATGGCGGGTGCCCCAGGGGACGCAGGGGCTGGTAGTCCGGTCGCGTAGGGTGCTGCGGTGTTGCTGGTGCGTCCCCCGTGTTGGTCAGGGTGGCCAGGGGTGGGTGTCCATGGTGGGGGTCCAGGGAAGGCAGGCTGAGTCGGCGGTGGGCGCCTAAACGGGGTGGGCGTTGCGATGGCGAGTTGTCCTGAGGTCGGGTTGGACGTGCCCCTCATGGCCAAGGAGCCGGCCAGTGCCTGCCCGGCGCTGTGGAGTAGTTGCTCCTGCGTTTGCTGGGGGCGGTTATTCTGGGCCCAGGGCTGCTGTACATTGTCATCGCTGATCACCATCCCGAGCGGGGGTAGGTACCCTGGTCCGTCGTAGTGCGTGAGAAATCCGATCGGTATCGCGTCCCAGTCGTCCTCGTAGACGCATGGGTCGATGGGGGATTGCTTTGCGTCATACTCCCAGTCCCAGCAACAGCCTGGGTATTGTGTCCTCTTGATCTCCGATGTGTCCATGCCCCTCGTCATGTTCCACAGGTCGCCTCCCATTATGAAGCTTGGGGGGTCAGGTAGTCCGTGTGGTTTGTAGCCGTCCATGTGCTTGTCGATCTGCGTCTGCTTGCGCTGTCTCAGGTGCTCGGTTGACATGAAGTGCCCAGGTTCGTTGACCTTTGTGCCGCACTCGTCACAGAGCCAGCGCCACTGCCCGCCGCCACTGTTGTCATCGATGTATGCCTACCCGACGCCCGGGGCCTCGCGATACCTGAAGATGATCCGTCCATCTTTGTCCGGCGGCAGGGGGCAGCGTGCGGCCACCTGGCCAAGCTCTTGGCCTTGTTTACCATGGGGTGCAGGGGGGCAAAAGAAGCCCAGCTTCAGGTAGTTGCCGATCCGGCGGGCCGAGCCCTGAGCCTCAGCAGCTGCGGCGGCGAGAGGGCGAGAGGAGAGACGGGGCGAGACAAGGCGCAACCCCGGGTGCTATACCCCCAGAGCGCGCGCAGGGAGGGGGGGGGTTAGACGTATCCTCTACTATTGTTATTCCTGCTGGTCCGGGCCTCGAGCATCTCGACGGCGGCGGGGAGGTCGGAGACGGGGGGCCCCGCGAGGTTGGGGTCGGAAAAAAAGCGCATGGTACGTCTTGAGGGGGGTTGGCGTGCCACGCGATCCATGTCGAGACGGCGGTGCGCCCTTCCTGCCTCGAATTGTCGGCCCAAAACACCCCGAGTGTTGCTGGGGTGTCAGCAGCCTTGTTGAGCCGTCTCCGGACGGCCTGCCACGTGAGCCGCCGCCCCTCGGCCGCCAAGGGGCGGAGGCCTTGGTCAATTTGCGCGCGCAGGTGCAATCTTCTGTGCCTTCCAGTGCCTGCCCCGTAGCGGACGGCGGCGAGGTTGTCGCCGACGATTCTGGCGGCCATCGCACCGCCGGTGGCCGCGTCTATGGCGCCCAGCAGGCCTAGCCCTGCCCCGCATCTGGTGGTCTCACCCACCTGGGCGCTGTCGGAGCCAGGAAGGGCGATCACGCACGAGGCGATCCTGTTGGGTGGTCCACCGGTGGTGGGGTGGTGCCAGTGTGGCGCCGGCTCCAGCCACTTTCGCCCTTCTGGCAATGGAGCGGGCCCCGCCGTCGAAGGTGATCTCGTGCGGCCATTGAGCCTGGGCCTGATCAGGCATGGGGGAGTCGCTGAGAATCACCTCTTGCCCGTGTTCCATGGATTGGGAGGCGATGGGTATAAGGCAGTGCCTGGCGCATGTCCTGCAGAAGGTGCCCGACCCGTATGTGGTTGGGCTGTCGTCCGTGACGCGGGGGCAGGGTAGCCACCCTGGCCCCGCTAGTAGCCAACCGGCGACTGCGTGGGTGGACCGGAGATGCAGGAGGCTGGCCGGGCAGGTTGGCGCCCGTGGCGGCGGCCAGCCTCCTGCAATCGCCGCCAACCCTGTTGGCCAGCCGTGTGCCGTGCAGGGTGGTGCACCCATGTGTGGCGCAGGGAGGGGCGCCGTGCGGCATGCATTCCTGGCAGGCAGTGTCTGGGCGCGCCCAGACGCTGTCAGAGTCGTTGCCAGGCATGTTTACGGTTATGTCCTCGTCCTCGGGGGCATCGCTGGATCGGTCAACTACCATTCCGGTACGAATAAGTTGCGCTGCGGTTTCTGCTTGCAGGGGTTCCCTGCCAAGCGCAACGTGGTATCTATCGGAGACTTGGTGCATGAAGACGGCAAGTGTCTGCGCGTGGTCGCCTGGGGCGAAGATGGCTTGCGGCCGGCCTCTCCCATGCCGCACAGCGGGCAGGCGCCGTGCGGGCTAGGCGCCGGGCTGGGCGTAGCACAGGTTGGGCCGCGCGCGCTGCGGGTGTTGGCGGCGAGGGCGTGGAGTCGTTCAGGGAGGGCGTGCTGTGGCAGCAGCGGCCACTTCGCTTGAGGGCCTGCCCAGTGTCTCAGGCATCGGTTGCACCAGGTGACGCCTCGATACCGGGCCGAGGCGGTATGCCATGCGTGATCGGCCTCGCATTGGCACTCATTGCGCTGGTGGGGGAAAACGATCCTGAGCGCTGCGCGAGGCCTTTGGAAAGAAACTTGAGAATGTGGTGAGCAGCGGTGAAGTCGGCGGCCTGAGCGAGGATGTCCCATTCCCTCGCTCGTCCTGGGGCCCACCTCCTTCGTTGGCTGACCCTTGCATGCCAGTCGTTGGCCGTGGTCCCGTGGTGTTGGGCCCCTGCGGCCGCGTAGAGGGCGCGGCCGAGGAGTCGCCCCCCTGGCAAGTCAGGTTGGGCTGTGTGCGCCATGATGATGCTGGCGGCCTTGGGTGGGGTGAGGGCCTTGGCCCCTCTTCTGGGCCGGGCGGGTGGTGCCGGGTTGCTGTTGGCCCATCTGACGAGATTGTTCCACCTTGTCAGTGCCCTTCGTTTTGCCGGTGAGGGTCCCCGCGCGTCGCCCCGTGCACGTGCCAATGCTGAGATGCTGCGGGCCAGGGCGACGGGGCACTTGGGGCACCCCGGTATCTGAAACATGAAGCCCAGGCCCGTGAGGACATGGCCGGGCGCCCAGTGGGTGCCGGCCAGTCCTATGGCCAGGCGCAATTGGGATGTCATGGACCTCTCCAGTGTTGGGGGCGGGGGCACGTAGTGGGCGGGATAGGGGATCAGGAAGGCGATGTGCGCGTTCCATGCTGCTGCTCTCCGCCCGGGCGAGGCGCGTGCGTCATAGAGCGTGAGGGTTCTGGTCCGCATCCTACTCACGGCCTTTACCCAGTTGCCAGTGATCATGGTGTCCACTTGCGCAGGCGTCATGGCCCCCCGTGGTGGTCCCACGTTAGCCAATGTGCGTGAGACCACTGCTGCGCCCAGGTGCGGCCTTTGTGACCTGACGCATGGCGCGCCGAATGGAGAGTGCGCCATGATCCGCCTCCACCAGTCGTAATTGGCGGCGGGGGCAAGTTTTTTTTTTTTTTTTTTTTTTTTTTTTTTTTTTTTTTTTTTTTTTTTTCCCCCCCCCCCCCCCCCCCGTTTTTTGTGTGTGCTTATTTTTTTATTGTTCTCCCCACCCCCCTCCCCTACGGCCCCAAGTCGTCGTCTGAAGGGGCCGCCAGGTCCACGCCGCCTGGCCCTCCCTCTGCTCCCGCGATGCTGCCGCTGCCGCCCCCTCCTCCTTCTCCATCTCTTCCCGCCGCGCCGCTGCCACGGCCGCTGCGCTCCCTGCCGCTGTTCTCGAAGACAACTGCCTCTGCGCGCGCGTGCTCTTCTCGCGCGCGCTGTTCATGGTGCCGTGCGTGATGTTGGGCTCCAGCTTCACGTCTGCCGTCTCGCTCAGCCGCGCCATTGCCTGCTGCCTCTGGCAACGCCTGCTCTTCTCGCACTCGCTGTTCAGGGCGCCGTAGGTGATGATGCTGGGCTCCAGCTGCGCGACCACAATCTCGCTCAGCGAAGCCGCCAACTGCTGCCGCTGGCAAAGCCTGCTCTCCTCGCGCGACCTGTTCAGGATGCTGTAGGTGATGATGTTGGGCTCCAGCTTCACGATCATCATCTGGCTCAGCAGCGCCACGACCTGCTGCCGCAGCGAACGCCTGCTCTTCTCGCATTCGCTGTCCACAGTGCCGTAGGTGATGATGTTGGGCTCCAGCTTCACAACCGCCATCTCGCTCAGCAGCGCCACGTGTTGCTGCCGCAACCGACGCCTGCTCTTCTCGCACGCGTTGTTCACAGTGACGTAGGTGATGTTGGCGGGCTCCAGCTTCGCGACCACCACCTCGCACGGCAGCGCCACTGCCCGCTGCCCCTGCCAACGCCTGCGCGTCTCGCACGCGCTGTTGAGGGCGCCGTAGGTTAGAATGTTGGGCTCCAGCTGCACGACCACCATCTCGATCGGCGACGCCACCTACTGCTGCCGCTGGCAACGCCTGCTCTCCCCGCACGACCTGTTCAGGACGCCGTAAATGATGATGTTAGGCTCCAGCTTCACGAACGCCATCTGGCTCAGCAGCGACACGACCGGCTGCCACTGCCGACGCCTGCTCTTCTCGCGCTCGCTGTCCAGGGCGCCGTGGGTGATGATGTTGGGCTCTAGCTTCGCGGCCCGGATCTCGCTCAGCAGCGCCGCAGCCTGCTGCCACTGCCAACACCTGCTGTTCTCGCACGCGCTGTTCACGGTGGCGTGGGTGATGCTGGTGGGCTCCAGCTTCGTGTCCCGAATCTCGTTCAGCAGCGCCACAACCTGCTGCCACTGCAAACGCCTGCTCTTCTCGCACGCGCTGTTCACAAAGACGTAGGTGATGATGATGATGTCCGGTTCCATCTTCACGACTGCCGTCTCGTTCAGCAGTGCCGCGCCGTGCTGCCGCTGGCGCTTGTTATTCTCGCACGCGCTGTTCGCAATGCCGTAGGTGATGATCTTGGGTTCCGGCTTCACGACCACGATCTCGCTCAACATCGCTACTGCTGGTTGCCACTGCCAGCGCCTGCTCTTCTCGCGCGTCCTGCTCGCAGTGCCGTAGGCGATGATTCCGGGCTCTAGCTTCACGAGCAGGATCTCGCTCAGCAGCACCGCAGCCCGCTGCGATTGCCAAAGCCTGCGCTTCTTGCCGCGCTGTTCACAATGCCGTAGGTGATCTTGGCGGGATCCGGCTTCGCAACCGCCATCCCGCTCAGCAGCGCCACGGGTTGTTGCCGCAACCGACGCCTGCTCTTCTCGCACGCGCTGTTCACAATGACGTAGGTGATGTTGGCGGGCTCCAGCTTCGCGACCACCATCTCGCAGCGGCAGCGCCACTGCCCGCTGCCCCTGCCAACGCCTGCGCGTCTCGCACGCGCTGTTGAGGGCGCTGTAGGTGAGAATGCTGGGCTCCAGCTGCACGACCACCATCTCGATCGGCGACGCCACCTACTGCTGCCGCTGGCAACGCCTGCTCTCCGCCAACGCCGCTGCCTACTGCCGCTGCCAGCGCCTGCTCTTCTCGCACGCGTTGTTCGCAGTGCAGTGGGTGATCTTGGCGGGCCCCGGCTTCGCGACCACCATCTCGCTCGGCAGCGCCGCTGCAAACTGCCACCTCCAACGCATGCCCTTCTCGCACGCGCTGTCCAGGACGCCATGGGTGATGATGCTGGGCTCCAGCTTCACGACCACCATCTCGCTTAGTACCGCCACGACCGGCTGCAACTGCCGACGCTTGCTCTCCCTGCGCGCGCTGTTCACAATGCTGTAGGTTATGATCATGGGCTCGGGCTTCGCGACCACGATCTCGCTCAGCAACGCCGGTGCTGGCTGCCACTGCCAGCGCCTCCGCCTCTGGCACGCGCTGTTCACAGTGCCGTAGGTGATGATGTTGGGCTTCAGCTTCATGGCCAGGATCTCGCTCAGCAGCGCCACTGTTTGCTGCCGCTGCCAACGGCCGCTCTTCTCGCACGACCTGTTCAGGATGTCGTGGGTGATGATGATGCTGGGTCTCAGCTTCGCGACCGCGATCTCGCTCAGCAGCGCCATTGTCTACTGCTACTGCCGACACCTGCTCTTCTCGCACGCGCTGTTCGCAGTGCCGTAGAATATGATGATGATGATGATGGGTTCCAGCTTCACTCCCAACATCTCGCTGAGCAGAGCCAGAGCTGGCTGCCACTGCCTCTTCTCGCAAGCGCTGATCACAGTGCTGTAACGGCTGATGTTGGGCCCCAGCTTCACGACTGCCATCTCGCTCAGCAGCGCCACAACCTGCTGCCGCTGCCAACGCCTGCTCTTCTCGCACGTGCTTTTCACGATGCCGTAGGTGATGACGTTGGGCTCCAGCTTCACAACCAAGATCTCGCTCAGCAGCGCCACTGCTGGCTGCCGCTGCCAACGCCAGTTTGCGCACGCGCTGTTCACTGCCACAGCCTGCTGCCACTGCCAACGCCTGCTCTTCTCGCGCGCTCTGTTCACAGTGCCGTAGGTGATGATGTTGGGCTCCAGCTACACGACTGCCATCCCGCTCAGCAGCGCCATGGCCGGCAGCCGCTGCCGCAGCATTCTCGCCTCGCACGCGCTGTTCGGAGTGCTCTGACTGATGATGGTTGGCTCCAGCTTCAGTCTCCGCATCTCGCTGGGCACGGCTGCCAGTGCGCTCGTCCTTCCTTCTCGCGTGCGCTGCCCGGGGTGCTGCGGCAGAGGAGCTCCTGCTTCAGGCTCGGCCGCGTCCAGCCGTGGCGGCGAGGTGGGAGGTCGGGGGGGGAGAGGAGTGTGGTAAGGGCTGGGAGAAGGAACTTCTGCCACTGTACTGGTTCCGACCTCGCTCCCAGCGTCTCGCTGAGCAGAGCCGGAGCTGGCTGCCGCTGCCGCTGCTCCTCCTGGTGGTCGGTGCTGCTGGTCGGTGGTTGGCGCTGCTGCAGCTACGTGAGGATAACCGGGGCCTTCATTGGGTTCTGGGCGACTATCGGTTGCATATTCAGGGTGATCAGAAGGCGGAAGAAGGGAGGATTGGGGATCAGGGCGACACAGAGTCGCAATTACCTGTGAGATTGGGGAGAGGAAAGGGATCAGGTCTGTCTGTCCAGGGACCCGCGTGGGATCAGGGCGACTAACGGCCGCATTTTCAGGTTGCACTCGGCGCTGCTGCTGCTGCAGCTGGTCGCTGGTCGGCGCTGTTGTCGGTCGCTGCTGTTGGTCGGCGCTGCTGCTGGTCGGTGGTCCCGGTGGTCGGTGCTGCTGGTCGGTGGTCGGTGCTGCTGCTGGTCGACGCTGCTGCTGCAGCCGGTCGCAGGTCGGTGCTGTTGCTGGTCGGTGCTGCTGGTCGGCGCTGCTGCTGGTCGGTGGTCTTGGTGGTCGGTGCTGCTGGTCGGTGGTCGGCGCTGCTGCTGGTTGGTGTTGCTGCTGCAGCCGGTCGCTGGTCGATGTTGCTGCTGGTAGGTGCTGCTGGTCGATGTTGCTGCTGGTCGGTGGTCCTGGTGGTCGGTGCTGCTGGTCTGTGGTCGGCGCTGCTGCTGCTGCTGCTGCTGTTCGGTGCTGCTGCTGCTGCAGCCGGTCGCAGGTCTGTGCTGTTGCTGGTTGATGCTGCTGGTCGGTGTTGTTACTGGTCATTGGTCCTGGTAGTCGGTGCTGCTGGTCTGTGGTCGGTGCTGGTGTTTGTTGGTGCTGTTGCTGCGGCGGGTCGCTGGTCGGTGCTGTTGTTGGTCGGTGTTGCTGTTGGTCGGTGGTCCTGGTGGTCTGCGCTGCTGGTCGGTGGTGGGTGCTGCTGCTGGTCGGCGCTGCTGCTGCGGCCGGTCGCTGGTCGGTGCTGTTGCTGGTCGGCACTGCTGGTCGGTGTTGCTGCTGGTCAGTGATCCTGATAGTCGGTGCTGCTGGTCGGTGGTCGGTGCCGCTGCTGGTCGGTGCTGTTGCTGCAGCGGGTGGCTGGTCGATGTTGCTGCTGGAGGTGCTGCTGGTCGATGTTGCTGCTGGTCTCGTCGCTCCAGTTGCCCCAGCCTTCGTCTGGGCTTTCGGGTCGAAGACCAGCATGGCCCGCCGCAAGCGCAGCACCAGTGCAGCAGGTGGCGGCTGGCGCAGCACGTCCTCTGCCCGTCGCCGCCCCTCGCCTTCGCCCCGCGTGGGGTCGAGCCAGGCTGGCCGATGTTGGTGGCCCAGCACTGCAAGCCGCGCTCCAATAGAGGCGATCGAGACAACCCGTCCGTCCTCGCGTCTGCGTCGCCGTCGCGTGCCGCCGTCGGGGCGCGGCGTCAGCCTGCAATGCCCGCCAGGGTGCGGCCCCTGGCGGGCGTCTGCCTTCGCCCTGTGGCCGTGTGCCCGGAATCGGCGGCCTGTTCTCGTCGCTCAGGGGCGGCAGCTGGTCCGGGCGGACGCCCTGGGCAGGCCCCTCTGTTTCCTGCGGCCGCGCTTCGGCGGCCGAGGCGGCGGTCGCATCCTCGGCGCCTGCTCCAGCGCCCCTGGCAGGCGTGGGCAAGAAGACGCTGTATGGGAGGATCCGACTGCTGCCGAGGGAACCGCGCGCCGCGTGCAGGTCCCCGCCAGCCGAGAGCGCGGCGTCCAGGCGCCATTTGTCCTCCGCCGTGCCACGCACTGTCACTTCGAGCCCGTGCTCTCTGGGGGCGACGATCTGGATGGGGAGTTCCCACCGTAGCATCCGTGCGAGCGCGCCCCTGTCCTGCAGGGGCCGGCGCCGGAGGGCCGAACCGCCGTCCAGAGCCCACTCGACGATGCCGCCGCGTCCGCGCGCGGCGCCGGCGCAGTCGGAGCACTGCGCGCCCTGCGCGATGTTCAGCTCCTGGGCCACGCGGGCCGGCAGTCCACCGAAGCGCAATTCATGGGAGCTGCCGCCTGCTGCTCTGCGAAACAGCACCCTCCGGACAGGCTGACTGCGCCAGCAGCGATCGCAGAACATCTGCCCGTGTCGCGAGCGGCGGCGGCTGGCCAGCAGGAGGCGCCGCAGCAAGACGTCCAGATCCCCGCGGCGCTCGCGAGGCGGGCCAGTGTCGTGAACGTGAGCGTCGGCCGCAGTTGAAACGGATTCGAAGACGGCGTACGCTGTGCGCATCACGAGGCGCGCCTCTGGCGGCAGCTGCATGTTTGCCAGCGTGTCCCGGTGGGGGCACAGGCCCCACTCGATCTCCACCTCTACAGCGCCTGCAGCTCCTTGGAGGATGCACTGTCGCTGGTGCAGCCGGGGGCATACGCGCGCATCTAACTCTACCCCGCGTTCAGGCCACTGGTGGCGGAAGTTGGCGCCCCAGGTGTCGAGGAGAGCGCCGGCCTCGAGACCATCCCTGAGGAAGCCCCGTGTCTCGAGCTGCACCTGGGTGGGCCTGGGCGACATGCTATCGACCGAGCGCGCGGCCTCGTCCACCCGCGCCAGGCCGGTGCAGCCCGTGAGCGGGGCGTCGCAGTCGGCGAGCGTTTGGAGGAGTTGGTCGTCGGTGAGCTGGTCACGCGCTGGGAAAAGCTTAGACGATCTTCGAAGGCTGCACAAATGCGGATCCCGAGTGACCAGAGTGGAGCACTGGACGTGCCGAGCCAAAGCCCGAGTAGACGGTCGTAGCCCCAGCCCGCGGTGCCGTCGGTGATCGCGCACCTTTCCAAGAGAGCGGATGGGCAAGGCCCGGGGCACAGGTCGGGGCATCTTGAGCGAAACGGCAGCGGCCGAGGCGATGCCATGGGCAGCCAGCGCCGTAACTGCACGGCGGCGGCGAGGCCTCACGTGGGGGGACTGGGCCCCGATGGGTACAGGTAGGACACGCGGTCCCAAATCACGTTAAAGACACGTGAGGGGGGAGGGGGGAGCAGGTGCAGTCGGAGACCAGGTGGGCCGGCAAACGGTCGCTGCGCGTGGGCCGTGCTCGTCTCGAGTGCTGTGGGTGTGCAGGTAGGGCTGACCTACGCCTGGCACGGCTGCAAACAAGACGGGCAGCCTCGCTTCGTGGTGCCTCGGCAGAATGCTGGCACGTCGTGGCACGGCCACTCTGCAAACGACAGCGCCCCAGAAAGTCGCGAGCAAGCCGCTGCGCACGGAGGGCGGCGACGGCGGCGGTTCCAGCCAGGTCCCCGTCTCCTAGCGCGCCATACCCAGGCGCTGCAAGCAGGCGATGCTGCACGCGGGCTTGGAGGCGACAAAGCCCCAGCGGCGCCACCACATGGCGATCCGATCCGCGGCGTCATGGCGCGGCCCCACATCCGCCACGCAGGCGCCGGGCCGCCATCGTCGGTGACGGGCGTCGTTAGCCTGGCGAGCGACCTGCCAGTCACCGGTCGAGGCGAACCCGCAATCCATGGCTTCACCCACTGCAGCTGTCAACGAGCGGTGGTGCGGGAGGTCGTGAACTACCTCGAGTCGCTGCTGCAGCACGACCCCCCGTCGCAATGCCCATCACCTCTTCTCCGCATCCGCCACGTGCTCATGGGAGCTGTCGGGGGCCCCGTCCAGGAGGAGGGCCGCGTCGGCGACAGCACGAAAGGCAGCGGATCGTGAATACTTGACGCCCGATGCTCTGTCCAAGATCTGTAGGCAGCCAAGGGCAATATTGGAAGGGCGGGGCCGCTGCTGTTGGCGACGCGCCTTTCGGGGTGCAGGTGTCGCCGGGGTGCAGGTATCGCCGGGGTGCAGGTGCCGACTACGCTGGGTACGTTTCCCCGGGGTGCAGGCGTCGCGCCCTGCCTTTCGGCGGTTGGGCCGTTCGTTGGTGCAGCGAGCGTCGAAGCGTCAGAATGTCGAGGGTCCGTCGGTGCGGGGTCACTCGTGGGTTCAGGGCGACTAACGGTCGCATCTCAGAATGCCAGGGCTCGCAGTCAATGCTCGCCCTTCTCTGCCGCCCCTTCCCTCAACGCCATCCCCCCCCATCGGCGCCGCCACTACTGTCCCTCCCCCCGCACTCCACTTCCACTCCGCCCCCGCTGCCATCCCATCCAGCCTCCGTGCCGCCACTGCCGTCCCTCCCCACTCCTCCCGCCGTGCTGCCACTGCCGTCCCACCCTGCTCCCACTGTCCGCCTTCCTCGCAAGTAAGGGTCAGCCTCGCCACATACCTCTGTCTGAGC
The DNA here is from genome assembly GCA_963575745.1 of Prorocentrum cordatum. Taxonomy (NCBI): domain Eukaryota; class Dinophyceae; order Prorocentrales; family Prorocentraceae; genus Prorocentrum; species Prorocentrum cordatum. The sequence continues at coordinate 332,802 of CAUYUJ010014714.1, forward strand.
AGCGCCAGAGCACGCTGGCACCGCCCGCCCTTCTCCTCCGCCTCGGAGCCGAAGACTCGGCCGCCAACCGGAAGGCGGCGCCTGGCCGCGACCAGCCGGCGAGTGCACACCATTCTGGGTCATGGAAGAAACCCCATCACGCAGCGCCTGCGGCGGCCACCGGGGCCGCGACAGTTGGCCTTGAGCCAAAATGGCTAGGGTGGCTGCGCACGAACACACAAACACACAAACGCACAAACACACACACAAACACACACACACACCACACACCACACACCACACACCACACACCACACACCACGCACCACACACCACACACCACACAACACACAACACACAGCACACAACCCACAACCCACAACCCACAAGACACAAAACACAAGACACAACACACAACGCAGAACACACACAACGTACATCACACAACACACAACACGCAACACACACAAACACACACGCACACACACGAAGACGCACACACGCACACGCATCAACACACCCAACACACGCAATAAACAACACACAACACAACACACAACACACAACACACAACACACAACACACACCAACACATGCACAACACACAACACACACCACACACACCACACGCAAATCAAGCGCAACACACAACACACACAAAACACACACACAATACAGAACACACAACACACACAACGTGCACGCAGCACACACACAACACACAAAACATACACAACACACACAACACACAACGCACACAACACGCAGAACACACGCACCACACACATCATACACAACACACAACACACAACACGCAACACACACACTCACACACAACACACAACACACAACACACACAACATACACACAGACGCACACATACACACGCACACACGCACGCACGCACGCACACACGCACACGCACACGCACACACCCACCCACCAACCCACCAACCCACCCAACCACACACACACACCCACACGCGCACGCGCACGCGCGCGCACGCGCACGCGCCCACACGAACACACGCACACACGCACACACGTACACACGCACACACGCACACACGCACACACGCACACACGCACAGACGCGCACACGCACACGCACACGCACACGCACACGCGCACACGCACACGCGCACGCGCACACGCACACGCACACGCACACGCACACGCACACGCGCACACGCACGCACACGCACACGCGCACACAGACACAACACATACAAGCACACACGCAAACACGCACCAACGCACACACGCACACACGCACACATGCACAGAAGCACGCGCGCACACATGCACACACGCACATGCGCACACACGCACACACGCACACGCAAACACACGCACGCACGCACGCGCGCACACGCGCACACGCGCACACGCGCACACGCGCACACGCGCACACGCTCACACGCGCACGCGCGCACACGCGCACCAGCGCACACGCGCGCACGCGCACACGCGCACACACGCGCACGCGCGCACACCCGCGCACACGCGCACACACGTTCACACGCGCACAGACGCGCACACACACACACACGCGCACACACGCGCACACACGCGCACACACACGCACGTACGCGCACACACGCGCTCACACGCGCACAAAGACACACACACAGACATACACACAGACGCACACAGACCCACCACCACACCCACACCAACACACCCACACACCCACACACGCACACACCACACACCCACACACAAACACTCACGCACGCACACACATGCGCACACACGCACACACACACACACGCACACACGCACACACAAACTCACACGCAAACGCACACAAACACACAAACACACACGCACACACACAACACACACACGAACACACACACACACACCCACCCACAAACACACACAAACACACAACCGCACCCAAACACACACAACCACACACACGAACGCTCATACAACCACACACGCAACCACACACACAACCACATACAAACATAAAACCACACACAAACACGCAAACACACACAAACACACACCCAAACACACACACACAAACACGCACACATCTACACAATCACACACAACCAAACACACAAACAGAGACAAACACACACACAACCACATACACACAAAGAAACACATATAAACACACACGAACACACAAACACACAACGCCACAGCACCACAGCCACACACACAAACACACAAACACGCAAACACAAGAACACACACAAACACACAACACACACATACACACAACCACCAACACACAAAATCATATAAACACAGGACCACAGAAACAAGCACACACAAACAACACAATCACACAGAACGCACAGAAACAGAAACACAGAACACACACAATCACACAAACGCACAGTCACACACAATCGCACAAACACAAAACACACACGCACACAAACACACACACACACACACGCATAAACGCACAAGCACACACACAAACACAAACAAACACACTAACACAAAGACACGCACAAACACACACATACACAAACACACAACCGCACCAACACACAACCACACAACCACACAAACACGCAAACACACACAGACAGACAAACAAAGAACCACACAAACACACACGCACACAAACACACAATCGCACATAAACGCACAAACACAAACTCACAAACACAAGCACAGACACAAACACACACACAAGCACATAAACACAGACAAACACACAATCACACGAACACACACAATCAGAAACACACAACCAAACAAACACACAAACACACAACACACAAGGACACAAGCAAATGAGCACACATTTACACACAAACATACACACATCAATACACACAAACGTACACAAACACACACACACACACGCACGTACAAGCACAGACATACACACAAACACACAAACACATACAAACGCACACACAACACACACAAACGCTCATAAACGCACACAAGCGCACGAACGTACACAAACGTACGCAAATGAATATAAGCGCACAACACACAAACACACAAACACACACACAAACACACGAACACCCACACACACACACACTCTTATAGGGGGCGCTGACCCGCGCCGCGCGATTTGAGGGTGCGCTATAGGTATGGGTGCGTGTTGTCGGACACGGAGAGGGGCCCCCCGCTCGAGGGGGGATCCGCCCATCCGACAACACGCGCCCATAACCTTTCCAGAAGTCCTTTATCATAAATGTGGAGGCCGTATAAGTATGGGTGCTAGTTGTCAGCTCATGCTCTCCTCCCCCGCCTCTTCTTCCTTGTATTCTAAACCTCTCCCGAAGACACGAACAACTTCTGAGAAGGCGCGGGGGCTTCTGAGAAGTCCCGCCGCCTTCTCAGAAGGCCTTCTCCTTCTCACTTCAATCTCTCGCTCGCCGCCGAAGGGTGGGGAGGAACAGCAGCAGAAACGATGCAATAATGGAACGCAGCGAGAAAGCTTGCAAGCTGGAGCAACTGGTAAGGCATGTGCCCAATAATGCCTGCAATGCCGCGCCAATGCAGAAGTTGGTCCGTGACAGCACGGCATCGCGACCTTCACAAACGGCCGCCAGAGGCGCGAGAGCAGTCGACAGGTTGGCCCCGTCGAGCCACAGCAGTGTACCACCAACATGGTCGCTCGTGTCGACGATAGTCTCTGCAGGGAGGGTACAGCTATGTAATTGATGAAGGCGGCTCCGTTTTGCAACGTATGCTACTTCCTAGCCGCCCTCGTAGTGCACAGAGGGGATGGAAGCCTGAATCAGAGCACATGTGCGCTAGCTGTGGAGGTTAAGCGCCGGACTTGACGTATATTGTCACTCAGCGCTCATCTGCGAGCGAATCTGGTGGCAGCAAGATCTTCATTCCTCATCCATCTACCAACTGAACCACTGATCCTCCCTTCCCCCACGAGCAGAATTACCGGAAATTCACGAACGATTCATTCACATTCAAGTCAATTCGCTTCGTAACATGAAGCCAAGCGCGGCTCACAGCGAGCTGGCGCACGGGCAACGAGAAAGCGTGCACATTTAAACCAACCGCCAGGCATGAACCCAATGTCGCTCGCAATGCCGCGCCAATGCAGAAGTTGGTCCGTGACAGCACGGCATCGCGACCTTCACAAACGGCCGCCAGAGGCGCGAGAGCAGTCGACAGGTTGGCCCCGTCGAACCACAGCGTACCACCACCATGGGCGCTCGTGCCGGCGATAGTCTCTGCGAGCAGGGTCAAATGAGGTATGCAGCAACCCGCCGCTCCAAGACGGCGCAAGAGGCCCCCAAGATCGCCCCAAGACGGCCCAAGAGGCTTCCAAGAGGGCCCCCAAACAGCCCTAAAGGACCCGAAGACAGCCCGAAACGCTTCCAAGACGGCCCAAGAGGCCCCCAAGACAGCTCCAAGAGCGTGCCCAGACAGGAGACCCGAACGGACATTTCGAGCCCTCGGCCCGAGAGGCTCCAAGAGGTTCCCAAGAGGCCCACAAGAGGTTCCCAAGAAGTCCGAAGACGCCCCCAAAAGGCTCCCAAGAGGCCCGCAAAAGGCTCCAAAGATGCATCAGAATTCCTCCCCAAAGGCCCCCGGGAGCCTTCCGAAGAGATCCCAAGAAGCATCCGTGAGGACTCTGGCCCACGTCAGCGTCGTCATCGTCGTCGCCGCCGCCACCGTAGTCGCCGTCGTCTCCCTTCAGGGTCGGCGGCACCGGCCGTAAGGCCTTTGCAATAAGGTGTGCAGCACCCCACAATTTCGGACAAGAGTGAGATGGCGGGCGCGGGTTGGGTCGCGGGGTGTGTCGCGGGTGGGTCGCGGGCGGGGCGCGGGTGAGGATGACGACAACATAACACACCAACAAGCAACAAACAACAAGCAACAACAACCAACACTCAGCGAACAACAACATCAACACCAACAGCAACACCACCAACAATAACGCCAACCTCAGCAACAACAACATCAACCCTAACAACACAACCACAACCACCACCTACACCACCACCAACAACAACAACACCAACGGCAAACAACAACAACAACACCAACAACAACAATAACAACAACAACAACACCACCACCACCAACAACAACAACAACAAAGATAACAACAACACATCATAAGCTGGCTTAGCGCACCCGGGTGTTGGGCCCCCCTCCCCTTATACTGAAGGAGGGCATCGCGCATCCGGTCCGTTTGAGGGGGGGAATGGGAGGGGATCAGCGGCAACAATAAGAACGCTTGAAAACGGAAGCAACAACATATGGGATCCCGATGAACCTCACTGGATGCCATGGAAGTGCTGCAGAACACTCAGGGAACTGTCAGCGATATCCATGGGAATTTGCAAACGTTGACGCGCGTCCGTACGGGCGAAGCGAGCTTCTGCTAGAAACTCTACAGATATGTACAGGGTCCTTCACACATCCGACACGGACTGTCTTAGGCATCCAACACGGACTGTATGGGATGTCGTACAGATTTGGCACGGACTTTCGACGGTCCTCAACAAATCCGACACGGACTCTACAAGATCGTATACCAAATCCGACGCGGACTGTCTGAACTCCAACGCAGATCCGACGCGGACTGCCTAGGAATTCGTACAGATTCGACGCTGAGTGTGTAGGACCCTATACAAACTCGACCTGGACTGTATCGGACCTTGGACAGATCTTCATCGACTGTACAATGGAAGCCCGTCCACAACCTACCTTCCACAAGAAACCCAACCCTGAGGCCCCAGGACGTCAATAGGTTTTTGGTATGGGAAGGTCACGCCTTCCATTGCAAAACCATCGAAACCCAAAACACCCAGGCACCCTGGAGACAAGCAGGGTGTTTCTTGGCATGGGCCTCCACTGTGTGGGATCCTGAACAGATCCGATACGGACTGTATAGGTCTCTTTACAGATTTGACGCGGATTGTATGGGATCCCCGACATGACCGATACAAACATATGGGATCCCGTGCAAATCCGATGCGGACTGTCCAGGATCCCATACAAATCCGAAGTGGATTGTGTAAGAGCCTGTGCAAATCCGACACGGACTGTATGGGATCTCGGACAGATCCGACACGGACAGCCGATACATATCCGATACGGAATGTGAAGGAAGCTCTACGGATCCGGTGCAAGCCTTAAGGAATCCTATACAGGTCGGATCTGGAGTTTGTGGGGTCCGACACAAATCCGACACGGGCTGTCTGGATCCGATACGGATTGCCGAGGATCCAAAAACAACTCCGACACGGACTGTATATAATCTCGTACACATCCGACACGGACTGTATAGTATTCTATTCAGATGCGATGCGGACCGTATAAGATCATGTGCAAATCCGACACGGACGGTCGAGGATCCTACACAGATCGGACACGGAAGGTATGGGATCATATACAGGTCCGACACGGACTGTATAGGATCCTGGACAAATCCGACACGGACCGCATAGGATCCAGTACAGATCCGACACGGACTGAACAGGACTCTATTCAGATCTGGCACGGGCTGTATGGGATCCTGTGCAATCCCGACACGGGCTGTATATGATCCTATCTAAATTCTCGTATAAAGGTTGTCTGCCCCCTGTAGGGACGGTATAGACATGGGGTGAGACCTGATGTAAGTGGGAAGCAGCAGTTTGAGGCATAGTAGGAATTATATAAAACTGGTATAGGACCCGCAAGGGATTGTAAGGAATTGTGCGGGACCTAGTAGGCATGGCTTCAAGATGGTACGGGGCCATGTAAACATGGTATAGGAAAAGTATGGGACCCGCAAGGGGTTGCATGGGCATGATAAGGGGCCTGATAGGGAAGGTATAGAACTTGTTTGAGACCTGGTAGGGATGGTATAGAAGGATGTCTGGGGCCTCATACGGCGTATAGAAATGATAGGAAAGACCAAATAGGGATACAATGGGAATGGCATGGGACCTCGTAGGGCGGATACAGACATGGAGTTGGATATGTTATGGTTGGTATTGACAATAGTACGGACTTAGTGCATAGGGTGATCCAGAGATGGTATGAGTCCTGATCAAACGGGTGCAATAGGACAAGTATGGGGCCTACTGGGGGTGGCATTGCAAATTTCAGGGACACGAAGACGGCTCCACATACACAGGGCCTGGAAAGGGCTGTGTACAGTTGACATGGGACATGTAAGGGAAGGTATCGACATGGTGTATGGGACCTACAAAGGATGGTACAGAAAGGGTATGCGACCTACTAGCGATGGTGTAGGAATGGTATAGGACCGACTAGGGATCGTACAGGACATGGTATGGGACCTAGTGGTGATTGTATACTATGACCTGACAGAACGGTCTTGGAATGGTATGGGGTCGCATACGGCACACGCGAAGGAAGGAATTACACAGGAGTGAGCAGAGGCTTACAAAGAACGGTGTGGGAACGGTCTGGAACATCATACGACTGCGTTGTGTTGTGTTGTGTTGATGTGTTATTTTCCCCCCTATCCCCCCTCCCGGGTGCGTTAGCCCAGCTCGTGCCACTGGGAGAAAACAACAAACACATCCTGGCCACGGACTCCCATTTCAGCCACGCACCCAGGCACAATGAATCACCGTTCGGCCCCCTTCCTCTGATTTGATGATGGCTGCTCCGTGTCGCAATGTGCACTACTTCCTGGTCTCCCACGTAGTGCATACAAAGGATGGAAGCGTGCGTGGGAGAACACGCTAACTGGCAGCGTCCACCATCGAGCTAGACGGTCATTCTTGCAACTCAGCGCTCCTATGCAAGCGAAAAGAGTGGCACCAGGATCTTCATCCATCCTCGATCTAACGGCTGAGTCGCTGATTTTCCCTTCCCCCAGGAGCAGCGCTAGTGGACTTTCACAATGGATTCACTCATTCAAACTCAATTCGATTCATGATAACCCGATAGCCCGGCAAATATCGACTCAGAGCGAGCTGGCGCATGATGATATTGTTCGTGCATTGACACGACGATCTATTGGTCTGCGCGCTCATCTTAGGGGACGGCGAACTCGTCGGGTGGACTTTCGAAGGCCCAAAAGCTATCGAGGTCCCAAATGGTCGCCGCCCTGTCCTGGTTCGTGTGCAGCGCCTTCGCTGGCCCGATGATCCCGTGCTTGTTGGGCGCGAGACAGCCGCGAGAGCCCCTGGCGGCCGGCTTCTCGTCGGCCTCGCGGCGGCCCCAATGTGCGGCCGGCGCGGAGGAGACGTCGAGGGCGTCCCTGGTCGGGCTGTTCAGGAGCACCGACCTCGGCAACTCCGTGCACAGGGGCGGCTGCGGCTGCAGCGATGGCGAGTCTGGCTGCAAGATCTGAGCGCTGGGATGGCGGCCCTGGCTGGGCGAAAAGGCGTCTATGCCGTCTGGACCTTGGCTGTCCTGCGGGTCGGGAACCAACGTCAGGCCCACGGGCTCGACGAAGTCACCCGGAGAGTGCTGGACGGCCAGAATGGTGCTGCTCTCTCGCAGCTTTGCAGCGCTTGTCGCCTGCACGTGCTCGGGGAGAAGGTCCAAGCTCTGGGCCAAGTGCACGATGTTGTGCCGTTGCATTTCGGGTAGCCTGGCGGCGATGTGGTCCGATATGGTCGCGACGTGGTCTGGTGTGCGCGCGGAGTCCTCTCCGACGACCTCGCGCCTGGCCTTGATGGCGACCCCGCGAAAGAGGGTGCAGAGTGATGGCGGCTGGAAGTTGCCCAGCTGATTCATGCTCTCCCTCAGGATGTCGTCGAAAAAGCTGAGGCCATCCGCCTCTGCCAGCGTGTAGGCCTCCACCATGCACGCGAGACCCTGCGAGGTGAACTCCTGCAGGCGACCCTCGAAGTGGCGGGGCACTGCCAGGAAGAATCTCCGGCACGAGGGGCTGCAGCTCACCTCGCGCGCCACGGCCCACAAAATGGCCGATACCTCCTGGGGCTTGTACGCCTCGAGGTTCCTCTCCGTAACCTCGAGCAGCGGCGGGAACAGGCGCCAGCGAGAGGGGACCCCCAGCTTCGCGTAGGCCCACAGCATGTTGGCGATGTTCTGCGGCGGGAGCTCCGTACGGCGCTGAACGGCGACCTCCATGATGCTCTCGAACAGGTGCGGGTGCGTCAGACCAACAGTGGCGAACGCCCAGACGACATTCGACAACTCCTGGGGCCTGAAGTTCCATAGAGCCGACCCCTGAGCAGTCGCTTCCGCAAGCAGGCGGAAGAGGTGCGGCTCCTGGCGCCGCACACGCGCGAAAGCCCAGGCGGTATTCGCGAGGCCTGGCGGGCTCATGCTCGACGTGTGCTGCGACAACTCGTGCGCGACGCTGGTGAACAAGGCAGCATGGTGTACCTTCGCCGTGCCGAAGGCCCAGACGATCGTCGATAGGCACTGCGGGCCGATCTGGCCCGGCTGGCGGCGCAACAAGTAGGGGGCCAGTCCCTCAAAGAAGCGCGTGGGGCCGAACGAGAGCCTGGCAAACGCCCATAGCATATTGGACAGCTCGAAGGGCTTCATCTCGGAGAGCCTCTCGCCAGAGATGGACGCCACGTACTCGAAGAAGCTTGCCTCCCGAATTCGCATCGTGGCGCAGGACCAGCAGATAATGCTCAAGCACCGCATCTCCGACTGCAGCTCGCCGCTGAGCCCATTCCTGCAATGGTCTCCCACCCTATCGCTGACGTGCCCTGCCAATTGCCTGCGCAAGCACCAGATGGCGTCGTGCTCTACCAGCTTCCCGCGCTCCTGCACGTTGCTCCCGAGCGCAAGCTTGGCGAAGCGGTGCAGGGCAGTGGAACAATTGATCAAGTTCATCTCGCTCACGTGCTCCTTTATGACGTCGAAAAGCCATGCGATGTCGCCAGACTCGGCCGCGCCGGTGATCTGCCGGTTGATCCACTTGTGGTGTCGCTCCATGGAGGCGCGAGCCTTGGGCCCGCTGCGGCTGCTCTCGACCGCCTGGCTGCAGTCGATCACGCTGCGCGCGCTGGAGCCAACGCTGAGCTTGGCGTACAACGGCTGCTGCCGGACCCAAGGCGCGCCGCTGCCGCCGCGCCCCTCGGAGAGGCACAGCCCGGGAGGGGGGCCCACCACCGGCTCCAACATCGGCGGGGCTGTCGCTGTCATGGCCTGGCGGGCCGCAGCCTCGAGCTTCCACGGCTCGCTCCTGCAGCTTGGAACCAACTGGGCGGGGGCCGCGGCGAGCTGACGTTGCAAATGAGTCAGCCCAGATGGCCACAGACGGATTGGCAGGAGGAGGAGGCGGAGCAGGAGGAGGAGAAGGAGGAGGAGGAGGATCAGCAGCAGCAGAAGCACGAGTAGGAGAAACAGTGGGACCAGGGGAAGGCGGATGAGGAGCAAGAAAGCGGACGGCAATGACGAGGAATGGCCCATGTCCAGAAATGTGGCCCGCGCGGAGACGATAGCGCCATCCCGAACGACGGGGGCAAAACGCCGACCCTGAATTGTGGCCAACGATGAAGCGGGAACGTACATTTTCACGGACCAAGAGCGCCTCAGTCGAAAAAGCACACGCGAAGTATCAGTTGTGGAAATTCGCCAGCTCAGTCGGCGTGTGTGTGTGTGTGTGTGTGTGTGTGTGTGTGTGTGTGTGTGTGTGTGCGTGCGTGCGTGCGTGCGTGCGTGCGTGCGTGTGTGAGTGTGTGTGTGTGTGTGTGTGTGGCGTTTGGGGTGGTTGTCCAAGTGCGGGCCTGTCAAATGCTTTTCCATTCTAGGCTCCCCCCTTTCCAAGCTCTACAGCCCGAGGTGAATCGATGAAAAGGGAAGCCCCTTCTCTTTGATCTCCCCGCCAAGGGCCCAAGGACCCCCACAGAGGTCTCCAACAGGCCCCAGCTCCCCAAAAGGCACAAAAAAGGGCCGCAAGAGACGCCAGCACAGCCCCCAAGACACCCCAAGAGGCCTCCCAAGGGAGGCCCAAGTGGCCCAAATCGGGGAACTCCCTTCGTAAATCGTACATTTTCAATATCAGCAACTTCTCGCCTTCCCGACGCTCCAAGACGGCCCAAGACGCCTCCCAGATCGCCCCAAGACAGCCCACGAGGCACTCAAGAGGCCCCCACGACGGCCCAAGGGGGCCCCGAAACGGCCCCCGAGAGGCACCAAGGACCCCCCCAGAGGCCTCCAACAGCCCCAGCCCCCCTAGAGGCCCAAAGGAGACCCCAAGAGACGTCAAAACAGCCCCAAAGAGAGGTCAAAACTGCTTCCGAAACGCACCCTCCAAGCCTCTTGGGCCCCTTGCATTAGTTCGGCGACGGTGAGAACATCAGCCTATTTACATATGTATGTATGTAGGTATGTATGTATGTACGTATGTACGTACGTACGTACGTACGTACGTACGTATGTATGTATGCACGTACGTACGTACGTACGTATGTATGTATGTATGTATGTATATATATATAATATATATATATATGTATGCATGTATGTATATATGTATGTACGTATGTATGTATGTATGTATGTATGTATGTATGTATGTATGTATGTATGTATATGTGTATGTATGTATGTATGTATGTATGTATGTGTATGTATGTATGTGTATGTATGTGTATGTATGTATGTGTGTATGTATGTGCATGTATGTATGTATGTATGTATGTATGTATGTATGTATGTATGTATGTATGTATGTATGTATGTATGTATGTATGTATGTATGTATGTATGTATGTATGTATGTACGTATGTAATGCGTATGTAATGCATGCATGTATACTTGTATATGAGAGGGCGTGATCCACCGCCGCTTTACTGTGGAAACTTGCCGCCCTTTTCCTCCGGAACCTGGGGTTCCCTCCCCCCCCCTCCGAAAATCCCCTCCCCCTGCTGGAACCCTCCCCCCCCCTCCCCTCCCCCAGCAAAACCCCCCCCCTCCCCTAACCCTCCCCCCCCCCCTTCTCCCTCGAAAACCGTGGGGGGTCACTACCGGTTCGAACCCCCCCCCCCCCCCCCTCTCGAAAATCAGGGGGGGCCACTACCGGTTCGAACCCCCCCCCCCCCCTCGAAAACCGGAGGGGGGGTCACTACTGGTTCGAACCCCTCCCCACCCCTCTCGCCGCCAGCAAACGACCCCCGGTCCCTACCACCGTCCACACCACATTCCCCACTGTTGTTCCCAGCACCACTGTCCTCACCACCACTGTCCCCACTGGTTCCACCACCGTCCCTATTGTCCCCACCAGTGCCCCCACCACTGTCGCACTGTCCACACTGTCCCCACCAATGTTCCCACCACGGTTCCACTCTCCCAACTTTCTCCACGACTATCCCCACTGTCCCCACTGTCCCACTGACTCCTCCGCTGTCCCACTGAGCTGTCCCACTGTTCCCACCACTATCCCCACTGTCCCCACCACTGTCCCCACTGTACCTTTGTCCCATTGTCCCACCGCCGTCCTCGCCACCGCCTTCACCACTGTCCCCACCACCACCGTCCCCACCACTGTCCCACTGTCCCCACTGTTCCCACCATTGTCCTCACCATTGTCCCCACCACTACCGTCCCCACCACTGTCCCACTGTCCCCACCACTGTCCCGCTGTCCCCTCACCACTGTCCCCACCACCACCGTCCCCACCACTGTCCGCACCCCCCCTCGGTTTTCGAGGGGGGGGGGGGTTCGAACCGGTAGTGACCCCCCCCGGTTTTCGAGTTCGAGGGGGGGGGGGGGTTCGAACTGGTAGTGACCCCCCCCCTTTTCATGATGAACTGGGGGGGGGGGAGGGATTCGAACCGGTAGTGACCCCCCCCCGGTTTTCCGGAGGGGGGGGGGAGGGGTTCGAACCGGTAGTGACCCCCCCCGGTTTTCCGCCAGCAGCGGTAGATCACGCTCTTTCTTTTATCTGTATATGTATGTATGTCTCTCTCTCTCTATATATATATCTATGCCTATTCCTCTTCCTTTCTTTTTATTGTAAGCCCGGGCGGGGGGAAAACCCGTCCCCCCCCCCAAAACTGGTCTCCCGGATCTAGGGCTCTGGGACCCTCCGGACGGGCCTCGAAGCGGCACCCCGGGCCTCGCAGGGCGTTTCGCCAAGCCTTCCCAGCACCCGAAGACGGCCCCAGACGGGTTCCAAGTGTTCCAGCGCGCCCCCGAAAAGACCCCAGAGAGCCCCAATACGGTCCACGACGACGCCCACGAAGCCGTCATACCCCCAAAGATCGCTCCGCAACGTCCCAAGAGGCCTCCAAGAGCACGCCCAAGAAGGACCCAAGAGGCAAAAATCTGTGATTTTCCATCGGTTTTTGGTGAATTTTGGGGTTATCCTCTTTTCGGCTTCCCGACGCTCCAAGACGGCGGTCTTCTGGGCGTCCGAAGCCGCCTGGGAGGCTGCAAAATCGCCCCACAACTGTCCGAAAGGGCTTCCAGGCAGTCCAAGACAGCCCCCAAACGGCACAACAGGGGTCCAAGATGGCCCTAGGAGTGCCCCATGGCGGCCCAAGATGGCCCGAAGACACGCTCTGAAGCATTCCAAATCGTGACCCAGTCACTCAGGAAGACCGCGGTTGGAGGCAGGGTGGCCCGAGGAAGCCCCCAGAGGACCCCAGAACACGCCCAGGAGGCCTCCAAAAGGCCTTGAGAAAGCATGAGAAATTTTGTGAGGCCCCCAGAGGCTCTCCAAGGAGGAGCCTCAGCAAAAAAGGACTGAGGAGGATGGGGAGAATGCGCAGGGTATGGCGAGAATGAAGAAACAGAAGCATTGAGAAAATATAACGAATAACACTATGATAACGACGATGCCAGAAAAGGCAACAAAGAGTTATCGCTAGATTGCCGGCTTGACCTTCCTGCCATCCCGCCTGCGTGCCGAACTTTATGGGCCAAGGTGCATGGCGCGAAGCGCCAATGCAGTCTTATATATATATATATATATACACATTGTGCGCCCCCGTGTCCGACTCTCCCCGCCCCCTCCGTCCCACTTCCTCCCTCTTCCTCCCCCCTCTTCCCCCCCTTCCTCCTCCCTTCGCCCTCCTCCCCCTCTCTCGTTTGAAGGCCTTCTTGGGGAAGATCAAGGTGCCGACTTTGGAGGACGTCCCGGGCGAAACCGCCGAATCGGGAGTCGCTCAGTTCCCCGTAGGCGGTACCAGGGGGCGCGAATGGCGAGCTCAATTTGCTGCGTACCAGGGGTCAGGATGACGTGAGTTCACTGGGCAAGCTCTATAAGATGAGGAGGGAAGGAGATGTAGGAAGGAGCAGGGATGCTGTTGATGCTGTTGCTGATGATGATGATGCTGCTGCTGATGCTGATGATGCTGATGCTGATTGTGATGATATTGATTATGATGCAGGTAATCATGATGCTGTTTGTGATTATGATGATGCTGATGACGATGATGACGACGATGATGAAGCTGCTGCTGATGGTGATGGTTATGAGTATGAATATGATGATGATGAGGAAGGGGAGGAGGAGGACGAGGAGGAGGAGGCGGAGGACAATGAGCAGACTGAGTTCGATGATGAGTATTGGGAGGAAGGAGGACGAGGAGGGGCAGGAGGCAGGAAGAGAAGGAGGATGAGGAGGAGGTGGATGCGGAGAAGGAGGGCGACCAACGTAACCCCACGATGCATCGAAGGTGCTGCAATGCGCCCTGTCCTATGCCCCCCTCCTCATAAGGCTCGGCAGGAAATGTGTATGGGGTTGAAGTACAAGGGTACAGAACCCCTGATCCGTTGGTAGAGAGAAGGAGGGATAGATGGATGTCTTTCCCCCCTGCACGATCAAAAGTATGATCGATCTGTCTCAATACCTGAGCCCAAACGGCCAGGCGCAGGAGAGGTAAGGATAAGGAGTATATATGAAGGTATTACACGGGTTCTATTCACACCCCCCGTCCCGAATCCCGCCCGTGAGGGTAGGACTCGGGAGCAGAGGAAAAGAATCCGTCACCCTTTTACTCCTTTACTCCTTAAGTCTGCAGGCAGCTGAGCTTAAAGTCAGTAAAGCCTCAGCTGCAAAGTAAAGTAAGAAGGAACACCCTGGGTCCCCATTTCTTCGCCAAGCACACTTTGGCGCCCCCTCGGTGCGCCCCCCAAAACGCTTCGGCACTCGAGGGCGGAGAAGAATGAGACAAGGGTGGGCGGAGAAAGAAGATCTGAGCATTAAAACAACTTGTAATCTGCCTCGCTTTTGCGAGGCAGGTGTTGCCACCAGCTGTCAGATTATTCTCAACGCAATGGAGTTGGACTCTAAAGAATATGCATGCTGAGACCGTGTTGATGAACACGATCGTGCCACTGTACGCAACTATATGTCAAAGCAAATGTCTGGCCAGACTAAATGTCGTGTTGATAAACACGAAAGCTGCATGTATATACATTCTATTTGGCGGCTCCCGTTGGCATTGCTCCTTAGGGGACTGCCTCGGTTATCGCAAAAGATGTTTGTTTGTGTGGCCACTGGTGTTGTATAATGAAGTGGCCTAGAAGTATGTAATAGCCACCGCCCAAGGCGAACTTTGATTATAATGAAGTTCAAGCCTTTGAGCGGTGGGCCTTGCAGCCGACTCACTACGCGTTGCCGTTCGTGTAGAACCTGCGGTCCCACATCCTCTGGCCATTGTACGTCGCGCAGCTCGTCGTGAACGTCTCCCAAGATGTCCTCGGGATCCAGTGGCGAAACCACTCATTGTACTGGATGTCGTGGGTGTATACGAACTCATCGTTGTTCATCGCGATGTAGATCCAACAGTTGATGTAGTAGCTCCAATACCCGAGACCCCAATGGCTGTCCTCGAGGTCGTCGCGCCAGTAGGCGGCGTAATCTGTGGTACGCGCTCGCTTGGCGCGTGGCCCCGCGGGCGTGTGGTCCGTCGCGCCAGAGGCGCTGGACTGTGCAGCATCGCCAGGGGCAGGGCGCGGCGGCGGCGGAGGATGGCGCGGCTCCATGGCATCATTAGACTGATGGGAGTGTGTATCAGGTTCGGTCGGATCGGTTTTCATCCCTGAATCAACCCCCCTCTGGTCGAGTCGGCCCTCGTTCAGCCACCATTTCTTCCGACCAGCTTGTCCTGTCCTGATGCTGACATCGAGGATCGTACATGCATCACGCATGTCGTCCACGCTCCAGGCCTTCTTGCCCACGTTCACGCGGGCGCCTGTCATTTGGTGGTGGAACTTCAAATCATTGAGAAAGCGCTGAACGAGATTGGCATATGGGTAGTACAGAGGTCTGTCGTCAATGGCCTCGCCCATCAGTCTGCACTCGTGTGCAGGAGGGCTACCATATTCGACCCACTTCTGATACCTCTTCCTAGACGCATTAGCCATTCTCCTCAACGAATCTTTCTCATTACCTGGGTGTGATCGCGCGCCCGTCATAATGACTTGCGCTCCGTCTCTCATGTACCTCGTGATGTCATCCTGGGAGAGCGTCATCTTGATCCAGCTGGTCAGCTTCTGGAGGTATGCTAGGTCGCTCTGGACGGCGGTACTCTTGCCCGTAGCACCTATGGCCACGGTGTACTGCCAACAGATGTCACAAAGGGTACCATCACCTGTGACGATCCCAAGGGATAAGTCTCGACCGCAATTCTGACATAACGCGATATCATGCAGGATCGTTTCTGGGGCTCCCTCCGTCGTGAGGTGCTCACGAGATCACCAGCGAGTATCCTGACCACGAGCGAGACTACGGCCGATCTGATCGATGGCCTCGCGGTTGATCTCGGCGTTCGGTCGGGAAGCAATTGATCTACTCAATCCCTCGATCTCGATCCTAAACAATCTTTCCCCTGGCAGTCCTTTGTACTCTGTCGTGTTGTTGTCCGCATCCTCAGTACCACCATGGCATATGTTTTCAATACGAAGACGGCGAGCCTTTTCCTGCAAGGCGGACTCGTTGTCGCCCTCCTCGCGCTTGACTCCCGTCTGTTCGGCTATGATACGTGCCATAGTTTCTTGATCAGGAGCTGCGGATGCAACGCTGCCTGGGTCCTGGGGAATATCCTGTTCCGCGCCTTGTTCATGTGGCGCGGCAGGTGTTTCCACCAGCTCCTTCCATGCGGGGAAGTCTGGGTTACCGAATGTGTCGATACAATGTTTGAATAGGTCACGCAACGTTTGGGGTGCAGGATGTTTCTGATGGATGGCATCTTTTGTGAAGTCACGGAGCTCCGCAATACTGTCCATCAATATGTTTTGATATACTTTGGAGATCCATTGAACGACGCCTGTAGTCGACTCCTCGATGGTCTCTGGGTCCAGGTAGTGTACCAACTTTTTGAAAAAGTGGTCTGCGCTGCAAATTGGCAACTCACGTGCCCATTTGTGGGTATGATCATAATTCAAATGGTATGACTCTGCATTCCATGCTTTCGATCCAAATTGAATCTCAAACCGTAAGTGCGATTGTGTTTTATCAATCACAATTCTGTCCGCGCCGCTGTGTATCTCGATGATTTGTTTCATCTTTATCATAGGCGAATCCACCAGCAACTCCGACGTCCAGCGGTATATGCGGCGGTCATCTGGCTGTTTAATCCACCTTGAATCCTCGTCTGGGTCGTAGTCTGGGTGGTTGAGGAAGTCTTCTGGCGGGCCAATAATGTTGTCGAGTATGCTCGCATCAACGTGCTCATCTGCTTGGATTCCTGCTGACATTTCTGCTCTCATATTGTCATTTGCTGCCTTTTCTTCAGCGGTGAGCGATATGTTCGATATGTCCACGATAACGGTAACCAAAGGTTCGTCAGATGAGCCTGCAGTTTGATGAGGTCTATCGTCCGTAGGAGCGATATCCTCAGCAGGTGTGGCCACCAGCTCTTCGGGATCGGGTGTCCGAGGAGCGGGCCGTCTGGTCGGTGTACGTGGAATGCGTGGTCTATAAATGCTCGGCATGCCAAGATATGGCAAACTACCATCAGTTTTGTGCTGGAGTATTTTGTCACGGCATGAAGATGGTCCCTCCAGGACAGTAACCATATATGTCGGGTCAATGGCATGTTCGTCGATACGAATTGGTAATGCAAAGACAACGCCCTTGAGAGGCATGCTTTTGTCATTGTACCATATGTTTACCCATCGTAAACCGTAGTTGAGAATAGGTATCTGTGCCGCGAAGAACTTGCCAAAGATGCCGAAATGGATGATTGGACCATATATGTGGCCCTAGTCATGGAGATCTTGGTATTGTGATTGCCCTTGGGGTAGTGATTGTCGTAATGATAACATTTGGTAGATCCCCAATTCTTAATGATAATGAAGTCCCCCATGCGAACATCATTAAATGCAGGGCGACGATCCCAATCTTTTTGTGTAATCTTTGATGCAATAGGTCGAAGAGCCTCTCGGCAGTATGACATGGCAAATAAACCACTCTTTATCATCTGCTTTGTGATTGGTGTCCCGAATCATAACACGGACCATTTGCTCATCCAAGGCATCAGCTGCATATATACGGCTAGCAGGGGCTGCCCCCAGCTGAGCCGAAGTCGCTGATGCTGACGTTGTCCTTGGCTGCTCCATGTTCTGATCCGTGTCAGCAGGTGCAATCCCAGGAGGGTCGTCGATCAATTCTCCGGGGAGGTAGGCGCAAATCTCGTACTTGCTCAATGGCGGTCTCGCGGCCAATGGCGGGTAATCCCATGGGGCGCCGTCTGGCCATATCTGCTGGCCGTGCATGTGATGTGGTTTGAGGCGGCGAATTGCAATAACTGCCGCAGCTGGAACCACGTCCTCTGTCATGATAGCGCCTTGAGCGCCCAGCCAAAACCTGCAACCTGCTTTTGTGGCGATCTCCATATTGATCACTAGCTCGACCTCGTTCTTGTAGTTATTGAACTTATATGACTCTACTGAGGTGTGGGGATTCTTCTGGACATTGTCTAAATATGTGCTGGAACTGAAGAATGCCTCCGAGCGCTGTGATGGTTTATGATATTTGTCTCTCTGAGAAGATGGGTCGATGTAGCCTAGAATGATCCCTGTCTTCAAGATGTTGCGCCAAGCACGGGCTGCTGTGCCGTGGTGGAGGTATTTGACATCTGTCCATTGTAGGCTCTCCCATCCCATATTCCATGGTTTGGAAAGTGGGTTGACACAACTGTGACCTCCAACACATCGAATGGCAATGACGCTGTTCCAATCGAAACAGCTGGGGTCACCTCCCTCGGGGATTGGCTTGGCGTATATCTCAATTCTATTTTTCTGCGGATCAATATGTTTCTGGAACGCACGAATGATGAAGATCGGGTAGTAGTCGTTCCAATCGGCATATCCATCATTTGCACCATCTTTCTTGAAGTGTGACACTGCCGCGTCCATGGACGGTCCATTGTGCTTGTCTTTTCGATCTTTGAATTTCCATTGAACCATTTCCTGAAAGGATTTCCAATTGCTTGGAATCTTCCATTCACGATCTGCTGTTTTCTCCCAAATGTTGATACGTCTATCGTGAAATTGATTGATCCAAAACTTTTTGTAGTGAATCTCGTGGCGTAACATGGTCGTGATGTCTTTGCTCATGTATTTGTTTGTTCCCAGCCATTCATCTTCAATTAACTCGGGACCATAACGTACTTCGTCGCAATTGGGTAACGATATCCACTTCCATTCTGGAAAGCAACCAGACTGTGCGATATCAGGCGCGTGAGCAATCACACAATCATCGTGCAACAGTTGATCGAACCAAGCTTTGTTTTCCAGGCAGGCGAATCCATTGGTCGCGCGTGTACCCCTCAGCATTGGACATACGTACGGATGGTCATCTTTGATGCCTGCTTGCAGTTTCCACTCTCGAATAGTGCATGCGTTATCGAAGATCCCGACCTGGCTGATGTCCTCGTGCATGGAACGCTCACAGCTGTCCTGCCATGATAACAAATTTATCTCATGTGGAGAAGATTCCTCTTCGGCAGGAGTTGCCTCCAGCTCCATGGCCTCTAGGTCAGTGCCGTCATCAGGGATCGGTGCCGCCTCAGCCTTTGGGAGCTGATCTGCTGTCTGCTGGTCTGCTGTTCGTCCAGGAGTCGATAGTTGTGGCACTTCTATCGATTGCGGTCCAGGTTGCAGTGGATCAGGCAATGGACCTGGTGGGGCTGGCTGTGCTGTATCAGCTGCTGCCCGCCACACGGCTGTCGGAACATCGGGGTCATGGCCCAATGCCACGCGATCTAGTGCATTCTGCCCGAAGAATGTTTTGCATGCTATGATGTTCCGCTCGTTCTCGGCAGCAGGGCCGATGCAGTGAGAAGTCAACCTGTTGTTTTCCGCAGTGAGTCGTGATTTGGTCGCGTTATCATCTCCATCCAAGTCAGCAATCTGTTGGAAAAATTGCTCGAACACAACCCAAGTAACTGCATGTGCATCTTCAACTGTTTCAATGATCTTGGGATGAAGGAGCTCTTGTTTGTCGACTGAATGCCAGGATGCCCAAGCCCCAGGATAGTCGTTGATCAACAGCATGAGGTACTGGAATAAGTCGTCGTATGCCACACCCCATGGATCATTTTCAGGGATAGCTTTGTCTGGCTCGCTAGGATCAGGTGCTGGTGTCCGTTTCGGCATTACAGGAATAGGTTCCGTTGTGTCGCCTGCGTCAACAGGCAGTGATGCCGGCAACGTACCGTCGGCACATGATGCCATCCACGCACAATGAGCCATTTCGCTTGCCGTCTGTGTCATCAACGTCGTGAGGCTGAGATCTCTTTTCCAGTCATTTGTCATCTTTTCTCTGAAATCGAGAGCAGCCATGATCTCTTTGGCCTGTGTGTAGGCCTGCTCATCCGTGACAGGAATCAGTAATGGCGCCCTGAATGGATATGGTTGAGAAGGCAGTGACTGGATCAAAGCGCAGAAGTTACGATAGCATACTGCGTCGCAGAACTGTGTTGTAAACATCGCCATGTTATGGTTGTTCTGTTTTGCATGCCAAGCCTGCGGGGTAATCCTATCGTACGTTTCCACCCAGTGATCTGATGGAAGAACAGTGATACCACGATTTTGCATAATATTGATCAGGTCGCTCGTGTGGCGATCAAAGTTCGGATGTACGCCCCATTGTGCTGCTTTGCCAGGCCCCATGACTGTGGGACAGCGAAAATACTGCATCACATCGACAAAACGTGATACGTCCACGTGTACGTGTACTGGCATGAGCGTCGGGACGCCACCTTCACATTCCATTTTCTGGAGCTCATATACGTCAGTAGGTGCACGATTCTGATGTCGGCGCATGTCCACGGTGTTCTGTCCGTGGTTGGCGCATGCGATGTCATTCGCGCTCCGTACCACCATAGCATTCAGGCCCCTGCAATGTCTTTGTTTCACATATGATGGAAAATCGTTGGCCCAGTAGGCCCAGATAGTCTCGTTTAATTCGCGCCACTTTTTGATGGAAGCATTGTCGCTGTGGAACATGAGGCATCGGGCTTCGCGGATCATCCTGATCATGTTGCGCTGCTCGAGAGTGCACTCATACTGGTTGTTGAGAATAGCTGTGGTACGGGTTTCCTGTGTCTCGAAACGCTGCTTACGTAGTTCCTCCATACCATAGCGGGTGTCTCCACCAGCCTCTGGCAATCGAACGCAATCTTGGCCGATCGGCGTGTCGTTCTGTCTGAACCATTCTTTATAATTGCCAAAGGAGAATGCCCACATCATGATGTCGTCGCGGATAATGGTCGACAAATGCTCGAGAGTAGCGCCGCCCATGTATTCCGCGCGGTTGAGGCACGACATAAATAGCGGTACGAGAGCAACGTTTGATGCTTTGGCGAGTTCTTCTCGCTTCTGTGCAGTGTTGAGCTCGTCGATGCCGTAAGTTGGGTACTTCTTGTGTTTTGCACTCTTGGACTTGTTCTTGGCCTGCATAATCCACGTTAAGTCGGTATATAAGTTGGTCCATTTGTACGCGTGCCCTGATGGACCAAATGCATGATGCAAGAGTAGTCCCACATCTTCTTGAATTTCGGAACACCACCCATTATCTGAAAGTAGAATAGAAACCAAACGACCACCACAGAAAGCGCTGTACTTTGCTTGGTCCAGCTCGAATGGGTCAACATCAGGGCCAGGGGTAAGACCAGGGTCGATCTGGCCGATCTGGTCAGCGGCTTCACCGAAGAAGTCGTTGCCCTCGCTGTATGGTTGCCAACGATAGGTACTTGTCATATCCCCGTCATGATCTGATATTGCCACCCAGCCTTCTGGATGATCGGATGGTGTTGCCACCGTCTTGGAGTATGATCCGATACCTCCAAAGCCTCCGCGCGCCGTCAACCATGTGGTGAGCTTGCGGCGAAATTTGCTTGTTTGGTTAAGGTCGGAAAATGCTTATGTTGGTGACCAAATTATCCTCAACAGTGTGGCCGATGTGTCCAGATGTATCCGATGTCCTGGCAACGCCAGGTGGGCGTGTAGGTAACTTGGCCGTTGTACGATCAAGTTTAGGAGCATAACATGGAGTTGCGAATCCATTGCTGTATACATCGGATGGCGCACAAATACCATTTGCATAGTATATTTGTGTATCCTGAACGCTGTCCTCGGCATATTGTCCCAGTACTGCACTGCCAATCTTGGACCAATCGTTGTGAATCATCATCCACTCCGTTTTCAATATCATCGTCGTAAAGTTCTCTGGTGGGCACTTGCGGTGCGTTCCTGGGATCACCGCGTTCAAATGATCATGTAAACCACGAACACTTTCTTGTACAGACGGATTACGATTGAACAGACTGGGAAGCATACACATAGCACGCATGAATGATAGCCACGGTGTGGCTGTAAATGTGCTGTAGTCATAGTTGGCGTCGCCGCCGACTGATCCTCTCGTGTCATTGATCCAACTCTTAGCGTCGGCGGACGCGGAGCGGGCAATTTCTCGAATAGAGGATTCGTCGGGTACGCGGAGATCGAACTCTCCACTACGATCAGCACGCCGTTGATGTATGTATATGTAACCGTCATCAGGATTACGAGGACGGCCAGTTTGAGCGTGGTACGTGAAGCCCACGCGGTCGTCGTCCTTGGCGTTCGGGTCGTACTCCGTGTCGTAGCCGATGGGCCAGCCGGTGAGGTTGAGCGGCTGTGCCTGATCCATCTCGTAGATGGGGGTATCGGGATTAGAACCGATCTCACTTATTTTCGCCTCGCACGCGGCGAACAGGATGCCTGTGAGCTTTGTAGCTCGAGTCGTAAAATTGCTGCGGCATGAACGTATAAGTAATGTCCTAAATCTCTCTGCATCTTGTGGAGGCGAGGGAGGATGGCGGGGATGTCTACCGTGCGGGGAACGTGCGCGTGAACGAGGTGTGCGCGACGCAATAGCTGCGGCTGGTACGCCAATGTGGTACATGCATGCACGTATTCCCTCGTGGTTGGCTTGTCCAACGCATCGGAATCCACATTATGATCCTACTTCGCCCCATCTTTCTTATCTGTAAGTAATAGTTTGCATACTTCCGGGCATCCATCCAGTTTTGGAGGTTCCGCAACATGAGGTAAACCATCGGGCCTCCGAGGCCCTCGCAGTGGTTTCCAGGGTTTCTTTGGAGGACACTGTACCGGAGTAGCGGGAAAGATGAGCGAGTGTTCCAAGAGATCCTTCCAAAGGTCTGCTTTCTTCGTCTCGAAATGTTTGGTCATCATATCTGCGATCTGCTCCTTTGTACCTACGTATTTGAGCTCGATATGTTCGAGTTGGCACGTCTCGCATATCCAATCGAGGTTGATACGATGAGTACGATGAAGATGACGAGGTGCTGGAATACGTCCTTTTTGGACAATTTTGATCACGGCCTGGTTATCCCCCAGGACGATAAGACGCACTTTGGGAGAACTAATCTCTTGAGCCGGTTCTGGATCCACGTGCAATACTGTACCCTCATGGGATATTGTACGTCTCTTTGGAGGCGTAGGTAATTCCGTATTTAGCGGTAGTTGCCTACGGCTAGGAGAAGATCCCCGTGTAGGGGGTGCCTTGCGAGGCGATGGCTTACGCTTCTTTTTGGCTGCCAATGTAGGACACATCGCCGTGTCGGTGTGTCGATGGCAGCTCAGGCATGTATTCTTCTCTTTGCATGTTTTGGCAACTCCCACCACGGCTTCCCAGAATGAGAGTAGTGGTAACCCTTCCAGTCGTAGTGCTGAGTCAAGAGCAACGATCTCGGATTCAGTAGATGAATGTGAGACAACCGTTTGTTTCTTACATACAGCGTTGACTGGAAAGAACGTGTTGGGTCCAACAAGCGCGGCAAAAAACGCCGGTAGTGGATTTGGATGATGTAATGCAATCAGCGAACGAGGCGTCAGTGAAGAGCATGATGGATAACTTGTCTGACGAATCACCTATCCATCCGTGCAAACAATGTGTGCGCGTCGTTTTGATGTAGCATATCAACCGATGTAGACGTTTATCACACGTAGTATTCCATTTGGTAATTTCTCTGGCCAACATACATACTGGATGTAGAAGATCAAAACGACAGCAACGTGCCAGGTATAGGATCTTCATTAGTACACTCGCCGCGTCCTGGCCAAGGATGCCCTCGTCGGAATAGTCGGAATCAATGAAGGAGGTGTCCTCGATGCCAGGGGTCTCGGCGTCAGGTAGGTCATCGTATGTGACGGGTATGGGATCTGTCGTGGTAGATGTCGTGTCGACCGATTTTGCTGGGCTGGATGATCGTGGCCGTGCGTTGAGCACACTAGTAGGTCTGGCGACCGACCCGGAGGATGCGGGCGATTCGGGTCGCGAAGTCCTCGGCGAGTCGGATCGTTTCCGACGTGGCCCTGGTCCCTGGGCGCGCTTGGAGGCGCATTCCAGGTATCGTTCAATGCACTGATCGGTAAAACCAAGCATATCATGTCGAATTCCACGAACCTGTTTAGCCGTATTGTAATCTTTCTCATTGTGTACGGGCAACATAGGGCGTATGGTAGACATTCTTTTGTCGAAGATAGTCTGCGGTACATCATATGCTTGTTGTCCACAACCAAGATATTGTGAGTATGGAGTAGGTGGATCCAAGTCAATACCGCTTTTGCGAATATGATCCCAGCCAGTCTGTAGATTGTGAGCTGGGCCGGCTAATTTAAAGTCGTCCACATATACTGAAAGTATCAGTCCCAGTTTGTTGTGTCTCCATACACATTCCCATCCTGAAATAGGCTCGAAACCAACGCTTTCTAAGCATGTACGGCATTTTCGTTCCCAAAAGACACCTGCGAGAGGGTGTCCGTATAGTGCCAATCGTAATCGGCACACTGGGTTCTTGTATTTTGACCATGATGTCGGTTGTCGCCATTTAGGTATGGTAATCCAAGTATCAACTGGATCGATTCGTCCGTCGCCGTATAATAATGCCTGCGTGTAGGCTCCAGGTGCATCACTTTGCTCTCCCGCATATTGTGGCAATAGCGCAGTTGCATCGCAAAGTTTGGAAGCCTCAATATGTGAAGCGCTGGAAGCGGCGTCGGCGAATATGGCTGCCAAACCAGTTTCATCTTTGCCTGTATTGCCCTAAACCACCACTCTGCCCTTGAATTTACGTAGATCAGGTGGAAGTTCCTCGTGTTTGACTGAAGATAGCTCCAAGATATTGAAGAAATGAACTTTCGTTCCAGTGCGGATAGCTTGTGACTCAATATCAGCTTTTTCTGCAACAGTCTCCAACATCCACGTTTGTTTCTTTTCCAATCTCTCGTATTTTTTTCGTAGGGCTTCTTGTGCACGTGGTTCTGCGGCAACTTCTTTCTTACTCAGGTTTCTGGTAACTAGTGCCGGGCGTGACCATGAGGAATGAGGTATTTTATCCCTGTGTGCCGGCGTGTATGTGGTCTCACGTGGCATAGTTGGTATTACTACCGACTGGGTGAACTGGCGTATGAGCGGGTTCATGGTCCCAAAGTCGGTTCCTTCACTATCCACAAGTACCAAAGCACGTTCTTCTCCATCGTGCTGTTGTGGTGATTGGCGGTAGTACAGTACCGTAGTAATGTCACGTGGCCCACCAGGTAATTTGGCATACAGTATTTCTTTGTTTGTCACGCCTTTGACGTTTTCGTCGCGGATGACGTCGCCATTGTCAGTGTCGTATGTAATCCGTCGTTCCACAGTATTCCATGTGGGTCCGCCGGATGTAGTGATACGGAAATTGTTGACCTGTTTGTCCTGTCTTGTCCACGCTCTTAGTGCAGCTCGGTCACGAATCTCACGAGCCCGTTTAACGTCGTTGGCGTACTCGATTTCCTTCTTTTGTTGTCCACGAGAGAGTGTTTTCCAATGCTCGGGAAGAATGTGATCAGGACGTGTAGTAGTCTGCATACGTGTCTCGCGTCCACGAACCACCATTTTGCCGTCTGGCGTCATTTTTGGAAGCTCGTAGAATTGAATCGTGCCTGTCCACGGCTCACTTAACTCCCTGTGGTCGTTGGCGCTAACACCATCCCAAACATCTCGAAAGTCACTTTCTCCTTCAAAAGTATAAGTTGTCTTGAAATCTCGTGTCACGTCGAGTTGGTCAACAGGTACAGGTATGTTCATGACGTCGTCCGTCGGGATGAACAGTTTCTTGCGTGGAGTACGAATATGTCTGATGACGCAATGTCCACGCTGTTCCCAGTAGTCGGGCTCCGGCGCTGGTGCAGCAACTTCAGAGGCCGATGTTTGGATATCAGCGGCGTTGTCCTCCGTTGTCATCATAGATGGGCCATCCCATTCTTTAGGGTAGGAAAGTGGAGGATCGGGCATTGGTTTGTCACCCAAGGGGCGAGATGTGGATGCCTTGACCTCATCGTGTGCCTCAGGGTTATGATGTCGTAGAGTACCTTATTTCACTGGGTAGGTGAACTTGCCATCAGGGATGATGATGTCTTTGACTCTGTGCACATGACATAGCTCACCATCAGGATTCTTGGCGTATGTAGCCGTGTCCAAGACAAGGTAGTCACCTGGCCATCGTCCACCAGAATGTAAGTGGTAACCCATGAATAACCCTTCCCGAGTGTTTTCTTTAAACTTTGCAGTCTCGTTGTTAATCTCGGGGTTGAGGCATTTCCAAAAGATCCGAACACCGAATGGTATGCAGTGCCCGGGAAAGCTTTCGCCAAACCGTATTTCATGAGCTGTCTTATCTGCGTGCTCTTCATTGAGGGCAGCCACGCCCGTGGATGTATGCACGCAAATGTGTCCACAGCAAAAGGCTTGCATGGCCTCTTTCCACCATTCGTGTCCCAGACCAGACATATGTAACACAGCTCTCGTACCGAGAATGACAATTTTGACAACGCGCTCAATCAATCCATTCGTTTGCGGACGATGTGGCGTACTCGTGTCGTGTCTCCATCCCAGTTGGCGGCAAGCTTTCTGAAGCTCTCCAGAATTGTCTGTATAGATATGCTTCACCTCATCGTTCGCGGCGATGAACTGTTGAAAGGATGCCTTTGTGGTAGCTGCGTCTTTGTGTAGTGCTGGGTAGGCCATGAAGATGCCGGTATATCTGTCTAGGACAACAAGTGCATACTTGTCGCCGTGTTTGTCCGCGGCATCGTCTTTGGCCAGCGCGATATGGTCGGCAGTTAAAGCCTCACCAAACTTCTTCGGGACAAAAGCCTCGTGGGCGTTATCCTCGTCGGTGGGGTCTGCCGGTGGATGTGGCTTGTGCTGTCGTCTACACGGGGCATTCTGTGCCATCGTACGAGAACAGATCTCACAGTCAGGATGTTTTGGGCTGTGAGTCATGTAATGCATCGGGTCGATCGGTTTCTTCTGTCTGTTGGGGAGAACTCGATCATTGTCGTGATGCGTTCGTGTGGGCGTCTCTGTCGGTATGTCATGATCTGCATGAGCTATATCTACTAGCCCCCCGCATTGTGGAGGAGAACACTGCGTCTGAGACGTAGGCGAGTCGGTGGGTGTGTCCACGTTAGGCTCGTCTGTGCTTGTGTCGGGAGGTTCTTCGACCGTGGTGGTCCGTGCTCCTCCTCCCTCTCCGACATGGGGTCTCTTGGGGCAGGTCCCTATGTGGGGCCGTAGCTCGTCTGCAGTGGTTGACTGCTCTGTAGTTTTGCAGCACCAGCAAATGTCGTTGCAGCGGGCGGATGAACGCTTGCGCTGACGACGTCGGGGTGCTGACGAAGTGCATAACGTGGTGGTGGTATCAGTGTCAAGTCGTCGAGTCGTAACTCTGGAACTCGATTGTTGACTGGAATCTTATACCATTGGCCCCCCGGATCCTGAAGTAAGTAGCCCAGCTCAGGATCCCAAAGCTGCCGGAAGCCATCAACCTCGATCAATTTCCCAACTGATAGTAAATATGGACAGTCTGGCAAGGCAAGGGCTGAACTGTGTAAGCCAACCTCGGGTAGCCGTATGTCGTAGTGCTCGTTGACAGTGCGATCACCATTGGCGGTTTCCAGAATATGCTGTTCGCGAATAGATATGCGATCCGATTCGGTCTGCGTTAGTTCGTGTTTTCCCTGAATATGATGAGCAGAACCACTGTCGAGAACCCAAGACCGTGTCAATGCAGCAGTCGAACGTGGTGGGTCGACTTGCATTGTCGTTGTCTTCGTCTGGGCTGTCTTTGATGACTGCTTAACAGTGTCGTCGTATTTTCGGATCGCAGTTGGTGTGGCCACCGACATTTTATTGTGTCGGTAGTCGTATAGGTCGTCGTACCATAGCTGTGCCTCTTTTTGACATTCTCGTAGGGCGCCCGCACTTTGATCCCACCATCGTTGTGGTAACGGGTCTGGTACATTGACGATGTCACCCTCATTCGGCATCTCCTTCCATTTGTCCAATCTGGCCTTGCCAGATACGGTATGTAAATAGTATTCCACGTTTCGTATGTCGAAGCGTATCCGACGACGCGTGTTGGTAGATGTCGCTGTGGCCTTAGTGTTGGCCATGAGGGTCTTGTCACGGATGACGTAACTGCGGTCGGAGCGGCGTGAACGTCGAAAGTTGGCAGGAGAACGTGCTCTGGCGTGGGGTGAGCCACGGGACGAACCATGGCTCGGGGAACGTCTGCCACGTCCTTTGTCACTGCCATATGATCTATCACGGCCGCGTGGACTGCCGCGTCCGCCGCCACGATTGTCTCGCCCTCGGGAGGTAGGCCTCGAAGATCTGTCGTATCGACTTCTCGATTGACTGCGAGAGTCTGGGGACCTCCTGGATGTTGAACGGGATCGGTCGTATTGGCGTCGGTTGTCACGTCCATGGCGTGAGTCGCTTGCGTAGCGGAACCCCCCGCGTTGTGAAGAACGTTGGCTTCCTGATCCGCGGGATGGTGATCGGCCACGGCTATCCTGGCTGGAGGTCCGTGGTCGACTCGGGCTTCGCTCAGAAGTCTTTGCACCAAGTGTAAGATGAGCATATTTGCATGTGTCGCCTTTTGGACACTTATTCCGTGCGAAATCTTTACACTGTGCGACGCGTGGAAAGTTACACTTGTCGCCTCTGGTACATGTGTTGCGCTTGGCGGAATCGAAGCAAAATGGTTTCGATGCGGGCTTCTTGTGATTCGCAGGAGTGGACATACTACGGCGGGGGTTGCCACCAGCCGTTGATGTTCTGGAAGATTTATTGTTCTTCCAATCCCTGGAATATGTATGCAAAGCCTTGCACCGTTCACCATTGCAACAATTGCCTTTCTTCCAGGCAGCGCACACGTTGACTTGAGATCGTGTCTCATGTTCGTACCGTAACTTGTTTTGATTCTTCTCCAATTGTTTAAGCTCCAGTATGTCTAGGACACGCTGTCGGAGCCAACCATAGGTACGATTCGGGTCGCTCATCTTCATGCGCTGGTACTCGTACATGTCTTGTTTCATCCATACATGTCTGCGAATCTGTGTACGAAACAGCGATTCCAAGATCTTTGGATCGGGTGCTTCTCGGCATTCCAAGAGTAAAGCATCCCAGTCAGTAATAAAACGTTGCAACTCATCATCTCTCATCCTCAGTTTTTTAAGGCGCTCGAGATCGTGCAGGTCGTCGTCAACCTCTGTCACTTTGTAGGACTGTAGGATGTGCCAGTAAATCTGGCGTCCTTTGAGCATGCGTCCTGCTTTGTGCTCTCTAGTTTCGATGAGCCTGATTTGGTAGCGTAAGTCCGAGGATAAGATGTCGCTCAGAGCGGTAGCGAGTTTGCAATCGATGCTCTCAAAGTCTCCACTGTCTTGTAAGTCCTCGAATGTACATTCGGGCTGTTCGGCCACGCATAGGAAGGCGTATGCTTTGGATGGTCGCCCTGAGGCAGCCCCGAAGTTCTTCCGTACTTTTTGCTGCCACTCGAGCAGCTGCGTGATCTTAGGCAAGACAGGGGCTCGGACGGTGTCTGACTCCTTGATAGGAGTTGTAGTATGGACCGAAACCGCAGACAATGGTTGTGAGGGTATCGGTGCACCGTCGGTAGTTGGTTCTGTGCGCACAGGAGACACATGGCGTGTCTGTGCAGAAGCTGCCGCGGAGGCTGCTCCTGGTGACGTACGTCGTTGTTGTCCTGCAGAAGCTTGTGGTGCTTCGGCGGACGCTGCCGTCGGCCTGTGTAGGTCGGCTGCAGGTCGAAGGTGGAGGTTGGTGTCGTTGGTGTGGTCGATCAGCTGATTCGTCCAGCTCGTCATGTCTTCGTGTATTTGTGCCACCTTTTGGCGTGTATACTCATCAGTATCCCGAGAACGTTGTGAATACCGATCAAGTCGTTGCTCGTGTGCTCGGAGACGGGCGCTCTGTGCCTCCAGCTCGCTTTCCAGACGTGCGAGGTGACTCTCTACACGTACCTTCTCAGTATCTCTTTCACGAATTACCTGGGAGAGCTCCAACTGCGTGTGGTCCGCCGCCATCTGAACCTCCTGCAACCTGTCAGTGAGGCGGGCGAAATCGTAAACCGTGGGAGGAGAATCCAGCTGATCAGTCTGGGCTCGTCCGACACGCAACTCTGCCAGGGCGTCCTGCACACCAGGAAAACGCTGCTCGATGTCAGAGATCCGGTTAGCGAGTGGCTGCGCGACAGCGTTGGTCGCATCAAGCCTTTGAGTGATGACTCTTTCAGTGCGCTGCAACATGTCGATCAGGTTCGACGAGTTGGTGTGTGCTTCGTTGCGAAGCGTCGCCGTAGTGTGGTCTAGATAAGATCGAAGATCATTGATCTGAGACTGAACGTCGCCAAGGTCAGTGGCCTCGGCTGGTGTTGGTCGGTTGCGGAGCTGGTCGTGGATCTCATCATGTAAAATCCTGACTGCTGAAACGCCTGTGTCGCGTACGAGCACAAGCTGTTGCTCCATCTGCGCGAGGTAGTTGCGCAGGTTCTCGACCATCGCCGTTCGTTCACCTGAGTGTGACACCTCACGATCAACCTGGTACTGCAGTTCACCTATGATACGTCGATCTTCGGCGATCCTGGAATCAATGATCCCTAAGGCGCCGTCCAGATCGTGGCGTATGGCTGCAGTATCGGCGGCGTTCGTCTGAACGCTCTGCAGTAGTCCAGAGTATTGCCTGGACACGAAGGTTTCAACCTGGTCTCTGAGCTCAGCTATTTCACCTGCGGCGGACGTTTCCGCCAGCTGGTCGTCTGAGATGGAGAGGTGGGGAGCGTCAGCTTCCCTGTGTCCCCTGTCGCGGGGAGTGCATGGCCTCTGAGAGGCAGTGCGCGGGCTCGACCTACTCTCGCCGTATGGGCCTGGGGCTCCACGGCGGTTGCGCGCGGACGAGCTGCGACTCGGACCATGTGTGTGTGGTGTCTCATCCGATGATACCTTGGGGTACTGCGTCTGCGGCTGTGCCGCCACTGGTCTACTGAGTTCCTCGAAGGTGGCTACGTGCTCCGCCGCGGGGGCGGTCGCAGGGCTGGGGGTGCTGAGGTCCATCGGCGGTTAGCGCGAAAGCGCCCTGGAGTGTCATGTGCCACGCACTCTGAGGGGAAGAGCGCGAAAGCGCCCTGGAGTGTCATGACCGGTGAGGCTTTCGCCTGACGCGGTTGGGATTGCTCCCGACGGG
The DNA here is from genome assembly GCA_963575745.1 of Prorocentrum cordatum. Lineage (NCBI taxonomy): Eukaryota > Dinophyceae > Prorocentrales > Prorocentraceae > Prorocentrum > Prorocentrum cordatum. The sequence continues at coordinate 364,697 of CAUYUJ010014714.1, forward strand.
GAAGGGGATGGAGGATCGAAGGTAGGCGTGTGAAACTCCTTCCTTCCTGTTCCTACTCCTTCTCCTGTCCCCCCGCGGGCGGCGCTGCGGTGAAGCTCAGCAGCTAGTCGCGCCTCGGGTCCGTCGGAGCTGGGGGGGGTATCTGGAACACCAACACAGTCCGCATTAAGGCTCTCCAACTCGTCACCGAGCCGTCGCGCCGTTGGAGAGCTCGGACGCGAGGCCTCGATGGACCCCTTGCGGCGCATGCGCCGCAGGGGCTCCATCGAGACCGCGTGCGAGATCACAACGTGCGGTTCGGTGAAGGTGAGCTTTAAAGGGCTGATAACCTGTGTGTGGGGTTGAAGTACAAGGGTACAGAACCCCTGATCCGTTGGTAGAGAGAAGGAGGGATAGATGGATGTCTTTCCCTCCTGCACGATCAAAGGTATGATCGATCTGTCTCAATACCTGAGCCCAAACGGCCAGGCGCAGGAGAGGTAAGGATAAGGAGTATATATGAGGGTATTACACGGGTTCTATTCACAGGAAATCCCATGGGCTTGCCATTCAGGCGAAAGCCTCGTTTTGAGAAGGAACTGCCCTGAGCCTTCTAGCTATATAGTGTGCGAGCATGTATTGTCGAACAATTCGAACATGTATCCAGCGAAAGCCCCATTTTGACATGGAGCTGCCCCCCATCCGTATCCGCCACCGTGCCTCTGGGCACGGAGTGGGCGTGTCCTCAAGTACCTCGCCCTCTTGCCTAATCTTTGAAACCTCAATCTGTCTCCCCCATCCAGCACAGCGCTCCTATAGGAAACTCCACCTAAGGCTCCAGTGGCGGTGTCCACATGCGTTTCCCCCACCCAGCGCAACTCTTCGCGGCCCCATAGGCAGCTCCACCTAAGGCCCCAGTGGCGGTGTCCACATGCGTCCCCCCCCACCCAGCGCAGCGTTTCGTGGCCCCATAGGGAGCTCCGCCTGAGGCCCCAGTGGCGGTGTCCACATGCGTTTCCCCCGCCCAGCACAGCGTTGTGTGGCCCCATGGGGAGCTCCACCGAAGGCCCCAGTGGCACAGTTCGCATACGTCTCCCCCACCCAGTACAGCGTTTCGTGGCCCATGGGGAGCTCCACCGAAGGCGATGCCCGCAACTGCGGCACTCACAACTTCATGGTTGGGTTACGCAGAAGGCATCTAGACACCGCCACCGTGCCAGGCCAGCTCTACACCATGCTAGGGCCCAGGATAGCCCTGGCCTGGCACAGTGGTGGTGTATAGACGCCTTCGTCGGATGGGTCTTTCGCCAACCTAACTTGTGGAGCGCGTCTCAACGGTCCCTTCACTTCGCGTTAACCCTTGATCTTTATGTGCAAATCTACGCCACATGTGCAAACCATTTGTTTCGCATTTGTTTCAAGCCGGTTTCAGGTAGGACGCCAGGACGAGACACCGTCGATAACTGACTTTAACAGAATTGCGTATCCATTGAGGCAGAATCGGTGCAACCAGTGCGACAACCCAAACTATCAAAAAAGACAAATCCACCTGGTGAAACCAAGATGGCCACCACGAACAAGTGCGAAACTTCGCGTCTGGATTTATGCACGCAACCCAAAAACGAAACTCGAAACGCGTTTTCCCGCTACATCGAGATTTCCTTCGCGACTGGAACGCCAGACTTCCGACTTCGTGTCTTTCAACATATGCCCCCCGAACTCTCGACACCTTCCCAGGTACCCGTGCTCTTTTCCGAGTAGATTTGACGATGGAGCCCGTCCCTAGAAGCCGACAGCCGCAACATATCCGGCGCGAATGTTTGTGGAAATGCCACAAGTCTTGGTGCCCAGGTCTCCTCCCGCTTCAGCTCGCTCTGCCTGAAATAAAACTGAAAGTTCGCGGCGTCCAGCTTGTGTCTGTCGCCCCACTTCGCCATAATCTTACCGAAGCTGGCTGTCATCCTGGAGAAGCAGGAGGGAAGAGGCGGAGGGGGATGTGGAGCAGGAGCAGGGGATAAGGAGGAGGACGAGGGAGGGGAAGGTGAGGAGGAAGAGGAGTGACTTTGTCATCCTGAGGCAGTACCTGGTCACTGGTTGGCCTTCGCACCTCGGGCGGCGCAACAATAGCATCTCCCTGTCTCCGTGCCCTTCTCCTGCTGCTGCTCGACGTCGTGGCGCTTTCGTTGCCTCCGTTCCTTCCGAGTTCTCTACTCCCTCCTCCCGGTGGCCCTTTTAGCCCAGAGGCCACCTCCTCGTCTTCCAGCGCGACTAAGTGGTGACCGCCGAGGGCTGGATTGGGCGTGCAGCCCCTCATCTCTCACTTTTACTGTGCTTGTGCCCAGCTAGCGCAGCCTCTGGCCATGATGCGAGCACCTCGCACTGGGGAGGCGGCTGCCCACAGAAACGCTGCATCGTGTGCCACGCCGCCGGCTGCACTGGATGAGCCTGGTGCGGATGAATTTTGTCTGAGCTCACAGGAGCCGAACTCCTCGAGGGGTGCCGCACCCGCAAATGGTTCTGGTGGCCAGCCCTATCCCATCAAGCAAATTGGCCGCTGCTGGCGCTGGCGCAACCGAGGCGACGAGCACCTAGGATATCGTGGAGGTCCCTCCAGCCTCCGACTCGTCCGAAGAGGTGGCGGCCAAGGAGCATGTCACCATCTGCATTCAGGCCTCCGACTTTTGGAGGAAGACCGTCGGTCAGCAAGGCTGTCAGTACCAGTGAACGCTCGAAGACCTTCGCAAGGCGAAATCTGAAGCGCTGCAGAGGAACTCCATTGATACATATAGCCAGCCCTTCGCCGACCAACTCTTGCGGCAGCGGCGCTGGAGTGTATCCAAGAAGTCTAGTCTGGAACATGCCAAACTCTGCGAGCAGCGTCTCCAACGGCACACTGGACTCCGAGGGGAGGTCCAGCAACTCGAAAACCAACACGCCGCTGCACCCCGTGCAGCGATGCAAACGGCTGCCGAGAGGAGAAGCTCCCCGAGGGCCCGAGCGCGTCGGTCACCCTGCCGGACTCCACGAGCGCGAAGGTTTCCGACGGCACCTCCGAGGACACCAAGGCCCAGCTCGTGACAGTCCGCAGTGAGCTAGACCAGGAATAGAATGCCGCTGCAGCGGCGGCGGCCGAACCAAACGTGGTCGAGTGCCCGAGCCCGCGCGGAGCACGTGGGGGCCCACTTCGGCCCACGGCCTCCAGCGCGACACCGAAGTCGCCGCCGCGGGCAAGGGCTGACTGTCGCAGGGTGCGTCCTCGCATAGCGCGGAGGCCCACGAGAGGCTCCGCGAGAGGCAGGAGAGCCTGCGGGCAACGGCAAAGGCTGAGTCCGCCGCCTCTCCTGTCAGCCAGCCTCGGCCAAGGGGGAGACACTCCCGACATCTGTGTTCTCAGCGGCAGCTCCAGGGCTGGGATCTAACAGTTTGTTGGAGCAACGATCTCCGAAAGTATCCAGCATCTGCTGCCAAGCAAGTAACATCTTAGAGCCCCCCCATGTCCGAAGCCGTGCAATGCAATCTTGATGCCTGCCCAGACTAGCCCGAAGTGTTCTGCTGTCCACAATCGCGGGCTCCTTGCTCGAGCAAGTATGTACTACGGTATACTTGCATTTCCCAACTCGGAAGGTCTACCAACTTCCAGTTTCTCCGCTTCACGTTTGGAACTACCTGGGCACCATCCCTTCTGCTTATGTTCGACCTGCCTGACTGGTGGAGTCGGCCTCGACGGAGCCAACTCGGCCCTGCTTGCCTGCATCGTGCAGCTGGCCAACAGTCGTTGCTTCCCATTGACCATGGCAAAATGAATCAACGCCTCGCCATCTGAATTGCCTGAGCGCGAGTTCCCGGCCAGGGCATGGCTCCAGCTCCTACGGTGGGAGCACTGGATAAGGAACCATGGGATTCAAAATCCAAGGGCTGGAAGCCAGTGGGAATTGCTATGGATATCACTTCCGGGTAATGAGCCCCCGAAAGGTCTGAAGCCTCCTGGGCACATTCCTTGACCAACCGCCCCCACCGAGGTGCTGGGGGCGGGGGGCTGGCCAACGCCCGAAATGTGAGAGAACCCTGCGGTGGGCACGCGTAGGCACCGCTTCGGTTTCAATTTCGTGGCAGGGCGGAGCCAACAGGGGGGGCGGGTGCTGGCGGGCGGGCTGCGGTGACCCCTCTCCCCCCTCGGGCCCAGCTGGTGCTCTGATCTGTGGCGCCGTCGGCAAGCTCGTCAGATCTGACCCGTGTACCCCGCTGGGTGGAGACGTGATGCAGTGAGAGCATCGGATAAGGAACCAGTAGGTAAGGATTCCAGAGTTTGGAAGCCAATGGAACTCCAATCGTGGATTGGCCATGGATATCACCGCCGCCCTCATCAGATAATGAATCCTCCAAGGTCTGAAGCCTGCTGGGCACACTCCTTAACCAGCGCCACTACTATAAGAAAACGGTGGAGCGTGAGAACGAATGCTGTCCTGGGCACTTCCCAAGCCTCGCCAATTTCGTCATCAGCCCAAGGGACATATGCTATGCACTTTCGACAAATTGGGCTCGGAGTCTTTGTTTTGGTGTGCTGACAGTGTGCAGGATATACCGAGTTTGTACTCTCAAACGCTTGCGCAAGTCGTGCGCTACGAGGGCCATCCCCACCGAAAACATGGTCCACTGTGATCCTCCCTCTGTATCCGCGCGCTTGTCTTCCTCCCTCCTGCTCCTCCTCCTCCTCCTCCTCCTCCTCCTCCTCCATCCTCATCATTACCCCCTCCTCGGCCCTTCTCCTGTACCTCCTCCTGATCCTGCTCCTCTTACTCCCTCCTCCATCTCCGCCTTCCTCCGCTCCCCCTCTTCCTCCCTCCTCCTCCTCCTCCTCCTCCTCCTCCTCCGCCTCCTCCTCCTCCTCTTCCTCCCTGCTTTCCGCTCTTGTGGTGATGGCCCCTGAAGGAATCCCCACAAACCACATATCTACCACGAATCAACCTCACAACTGGACAGGAACCCTCACTCCCATCCATAAGCTCTCGCGGAATGCTCCCGCAAAAACTTTCAACCTCGCAATCGATGTCCCTTCTCCCGGCCATGACTTCATAGAACCCCTGTGCTCACCCGAGGCGGCCTCCTCCTCCCTGCTTCCCTCTCCTTCTCTCCTGCGCCTCCTGCTTTCTCCTACCTCATCTATGCCCCCCCCTCCTCGTTCCTCCCCCTTAGGAAACCTTGAGAAACACACGAAGACAACCTGAGTTGCCCCCACGCCGAAGACGTCCGAGATCGCCAGAATGTTAGCCAGCGTGGACGCCCCGCAGGAAGTTATTGCACTGTGGATATACAAGCTATGTGGTGCAAGCTATGTGGTGTAAACCATGTGGTGCAAAATACGCGGTGCAAGTTAGAAACGGCCACGGGCGACAACGTAGGAAAACCTCGCCCGAACCTCCCAGCGCACGAGGCGGGCACGAGGCGGCCACGGGCGGCAACGTGACGAAACTTCGCCAGACCCGCCCAGCGCACGAGGCTACCATGGGCGGCAACGTGGCGAAACCTCGCCCGACCCGCCCAGCGCACGAGGCGGCCACGGGGAGCAACGTGGCGAAACCTCGCCAGACCCACCCTTCGCACAGACCAGCAGCGAGGCGGCCACCGGGCGGCAACGTGACGAAGCCTCGCCGGATCCACCCAGCGTGCGAGGCGGTCACGAGGGGGCCACGGGCGGCAACGTGGCGAAACCTCGCTTGACCCGTCCGATTCCTCAGCGACAGACTTAAGAACCCCTAAGTGCAAACGCTGTTTGGACAAAGGGCGCGTCGCCGTCCGCGTCTTCGTCGCCGCTTCCACCGCGTCGCCGCCCCGCCGCCGAACGCCGCCTTCCCAGCCCCCCGGCGTTGTGTTCTTTCACGATGTTGGCCCCAACGGTCTCGACTCCTGCCGCAGGGCGCGCGCCGGCGTTCAGCGCAAGCGCGCGTGCGGCGAGGCGCCTGCTCGGCGCCACGGGTACCCGCGGCGGGGCGGAGCCGCGCTGTCGGCGCGGCAGCGAAGCGCAGCCCTCGCGCCTGTGACGTGGCCCGCTGGGCGCTCACCCGCCGCCGCGGCTGCCGTCACCGCGGCACTGCGGCGGCGACGCTGTCGCCGCTGTCGGCGTTGGTGCTTCACCGCCTCCGCGGTGTCGGTCTTCACCGAAGCGGTGTCGCCGCTGTCGGCGTCGGCGGCACCGCGGCGGCGTCGCGCCGCTGCCAACAGCGCGTCGGCGGCGCGTCGCCGGGGACGTGGTGCGCGTCGAGGCACGGCTGGCGGGAAGACACGCGTGCAGAGGCACAGCGCGCGCTCCGAGGCGCAGTCAGGGCCCGCGGATCAATCAACCACGCAAGCAGATCTCAATGGGATTATGGTCGCTCAGCTCCTTGGCCAAGCTCTTCTTGACGGCGGGCGGCACGTCAACCCACTCAATGCCTTCAAGGGACTGCTGGCAAGCAAATGATGGTACGTAGCCGTCCCTGCAACCCTCAGAAAGTACTTCCGACAAATCCATGTCCTCAAGAGAGAACACCGATGGCGGTCCAGCCTTCTCGGCTAGAGTGGCATCGGCGATGATGCGATCATATGTGTGATCGTTGTCCGCCACTGTGGTGTCGACGTCATTGCCAATCAACAGCGAGTAGCCGGCCCATTCTGGTCCGAGCTGTGAGTCTGGCCACTCCTCTTCGTCTTTAAAATAGCCACCATCAGCGTTGAAGTCTCCGACGATGGCGAGGCGCAAATCCCCGCGGGACCCACGGCTGAAGTTGCTTCTCATCCACGAAAGCACGTCTGGGAAGTTCTGGACCTCCGCCTCCGCCGAGCTCGGAGAGGTGTGCGTCAGTGCCAGCACAAGGCGCCACGGCGCCTCTCCTGCGACATCGATCTCGAAAGCATGGGGAGGCCTCGAATGCACACCCGCTATGTCTGGGTACGTGGCGCCCCTAACCGGTCGGGCGGCCGCGTCACGGAGGATTACCGCGTACTGCTCGTCGCCGATCCGTGGCGACGCCGCCACGGTGTACCCATCCTCGCTTGGGCGGGATGCGCAGATCGTCGACTCAGTGTTGTCGCCACACACGAAGGGCTCCCGGGGCATCTGCGATAGCTCCTGGACGGCGGCCACGTCGTAGCGCCCCATGACGGAGCGGATCGCCGCCATCACGGCCGGTCGGCCGCCCTTGGACGCCCCGAAGTTCTGAATGTTCCAGGAGCCGAGGCAAAGACCATCATCGCACTGCGCGCAACCACGCCTGCTGGCATCATCAGCGCTGGGCGCTGCCGGGTTCTGCTTGCTTCGGGAAGGGCTCTGGGGTTCCAGGCCCCAGGCACCGCCGTCAGGCTGGCGGGCCCAGCTCTTGCCGATCACCGAGGAGGTGTACTTGAAAACGTCGACTGTGCTTCCGCTCTCGTCGATGAGGGTGAGGGCGTCTCCGCCGTTGTTGAGCTTTCTCGAGAACTCCACAATAGCGTACGAACACGCTGGAATCGTGCTAGATACCCACCTGCCGGCGCTCCCTGTCTTTTCTACTAGCTTCCAGCCAGACACGTCCATGCTG
>CAUYUJ010014714.1:377228-382347 GCA_963575745.1 Prorocentrum cordatum
CCCGCGGACCTCCTGAAGTGCCCGCCCAAGGCGGGGCCCCTGGCGCTCGGTGCGGTGTTCAAGCAGTGCGCGCCCAGGGGGCCGCAGTGGGAGGGGCGCTGGATGCTGGCGGACGACCTCGCGTGGGCCGACCTGCCCGTGTTCAACTGGTGCGACCTCTACGCGCAGGTGGCGCGGGGGCTGAACGACCCCGAGTGGGCGGGCTACAACAAGAAGACCAATGACAGGCTCAAGTGCGAGGACTACGAGCAGCGCCACAACCTGGCCGTCGGCAGCCTTGTTGGCGGGGGGAGCGCTGGGGCCGCCCCGGGTGCTCCTTCCGCTGGCGGGCCGAGGGCGGACCTGGTGATGGCTGCTGCGGTGGTCGATGGCGCCGGCGCGAGTGAGGAGCGCCCGCCGCCTCCGCCCGCACCTGCGGCGCTGACCAACGTGGAGGTGCCGCCGCCGCCGCCTGTGGGCCCCCCGCCGGACATCGAGTCCATGCTGTACGGCCCCGCGGTGGAGGGCAGCGAGTGGGGCGGGGAGGTCCGTGCGCTCCCATCCCAGGTCCTCCCAGGCAAGACCGAATGGCTCCCTGTGTGAGTGAGTAGCTGCCCGCCTGCTTAGGCTCTGCGCACCGCCTCGGCGCCGCGTCAACTTTACTAGCCATTTTGGCGCACCAGCTCGCGGCCCGCTGAGGCTCTACCTGTGCCTCCCTTGCGTGCTCCCGCGCTTCTCAATGGTGCTGGGGCCGCCTTGCGCGCTGCTGGTTTCGCGCCGCGCGCTCGCTCTGCCCTCGAAGCTTCAGCTAAATGACCAGCGATTTCGGCTTGCCGCATCATGTATCGTGCTGTAAGCCTTAGTCACCTGGTGCCTCGAGTGCTACAGGGGTGGGGCGGTGCTGGGGTCGCCCCGCGTGCTGCGCTTCCCGCTGGCAGTAGGTTTACTTTGGGCCAGGTCCGCCTCGGCGCACGTTGGCAACCTCGCTATAGCGTCGTCAGCCTGCGATTCGCGCTCCGCCTTGCCTTGCACCGAGCGCAGGTACTTGCTACATACTTGGGTAATGAGGCAGCCACAGGACGCTCGTCCCAACGTGGTCGAGCCGTGGCGATGTGGCGCACGAGACCGCACGTAGTAGTGGTAGTAGTAGTAGTAGTAGTAGTAGTAGTAGTAGTAGTAGTAGTAGTAGTAGTAGTAGTAGTAGTAGTAGTAGTAGTAGTAGTAGTAGTCGTAGTAGTAGTAGTAGTAGTAGTAGTAGTAGTAGTAGTAGTAGTAGTAGTAGTAGTAGTAGTAGTAGTAGTAGTAGTAGTAGTAGTAGTAGTAGTAGTAGTAGTAGTAGTAGTAGTAGTAGTAGTAGTAGTAGTAGTAGTAGTAGTAGTAGTAGTAGTAGTAGTAGTAGTAGTAGTAGTAGTAGTAGTAGTAGTAGTAGTAGTAGTAGTAGTAGTAGTAGTAGTAGTAGTCGTAGTAGTAGTAGTAGTAGTAGTAGTAGTAGTAGTAGTAGTAGTAGTAGTAGTAGTAGTAGTAGTAGTCGTAGTAGTAGTAGTAGTAGTAGTAGTAGTAGTAGTAGTAGTAGTAGTAGTAGTAGTAGTAGTAGTAGTCGTAGTAGTAGTAGTAGTAGTAGTAGTAGTAGTAGTAGTAGTAGTAGTAGTAGTAGTAGTAGTAGTAGTAGTAGTAGTAGTAGTCGTAGTAGTAGTAGTAGTAGTAGTAGTAGTAGTAGTAGTAGTAGTAGTAGTAGTAGTAGTAGTAGTAGTAGTAGTAGTAGTAGTAGTAGTAGTAGTAGTAGTAGTAGTAGTAGTAGTAGTAGTAGTAGTAGTAGTAGTAGTAGTAGTAGTAGTAGTAGTAGTAGTAGTAGTAGTAGTAGTAGTAGTAGTAGTAGTAGTAGTAGTAGTAGTAGTAGTAGTAGTAGTAGTAGTAGTAGTAGTACTAGTAGTAGGAGTAGTAGGAGTAGTAGGAGTAGTAGTAGTAGGGTCAACCGTCGTCTATGGCCGGCGTGTTTATGGCCGGTAGTTTTGGTTGGCTTTCTATGCAGGTGTACGAAAACCAGATATAAACTACGCGTCCTTCACACTTGACTTATGGCCAGCACGCACGCTGTGAGGAATCCTAAGGAATTCTCGAGGAATCCTCAGGAATTCTCCAGGAAACCTCCGGAATTTCCTAAGAATCCCAAGGAATTCTTCAGGAATCCTAAGGAATTCCTAAGGAATCCCGGCGAATTCATCAGGAATCCGAAAGAATCCCTGAGGGGTCCTGAGGGATTCTCCAGGAATCCTAAGGACATCTCCTGGACTCCGAAGGAATTCTTCAGGAATCCCAAGGAAGCCTACAGGAAACCTAAGGATTTTTCCAGGAAGCTTCCGGGAATCCTAAGGAATCCCAGGGAATCCTGAAGGAATCTTAAGGAAATCTTCAGGAATCCTTAGGAATCCCTGCGGAACCCAAAGGAAACCTCGAGGAAACCGAAAGAATTTTCATAAATCTCAAGGAAGTCTCCAGAAATCCAAAGGAATTCTTCAGGAATCCTAAGGAATACCAAAGGAACCCTTAGGAATTCATCAGGAATCCCAAGGAATTCAAAAGGAATCCAAAGGAATCTCAGAGGAACCCGAAGGAATCTCGGAGGAGTCCTAAGGAATCTCGGAGGAATCCTAAGGAACTCACCAGGAATTTTTGCGGAAGCCTCCCCGAATCTCAGGGAATCCCAGACGAATCCTAAGGAATCCTTGAGATCCCATAGGAATTCTCCAAGAATCCAAAGGAAGTCGTAAGGATTCCTTAGGAATTCTGCAAGAACCCTAAAGAAGTCTCCAGGAATCCGAAGGAAGTCTACAGGAATGCGAAGGAAGTCTCCAGGAATCCGAAGGGAGTCTCCAGGAATCCTAAGGCAGTTTCGATGAACCCCAAGGAATGCTCGAGGAATCCGAAGGAAGTCTCGGTGAAGCCTATGGTCTCCTTGGTGCATCCTAAGGACTTACCCCGAAGATTCCTAAGGTCCTAAGGAAGTCTCGAGGAGTCCGCAGGAATTCTCGAGACTGAGTATGCGCGTGGAGTTGAGGTAGCTCCGCAAGAAAGGAGACCGCAGCAGCAACTGCGGTGGCCACGGTGGCGCGGGACAGAAATGCCAATGGAAAGGGGCTCCCATGAGGCCACCAAATGGACACCAAAAAAGACAAACTTAGCACGATTCCTTTAGGGGGCATATACGTCTTCCGCATCCAGGACGGCCCAGGACACTTCCAAAGTCGCTCCGACACAGCCATTGGTGTGCAATAGAAAACTAATAAGAAGCATTGGTTTCCAATAGAAAAAAGGAAGTCAAACCGTTGGTTTTTCAATAGGTAGCTAATTAAAACCATTGGTTTCCAATGGGGAACTCATTAAAACTATTGGTGTCCCTAATTAAAGCCATGGGTTTCCCAATAGAAAACTAATGAAAACCATTGTTCTCCAATAGAAAACTAATGAAAAAAAACTGATGGGTTTCCAATAGAAAACTAATAAAACAAGATGGTTCCCAATGGCCAATTAATTTAAACAGTGGGTTTCCAACGGGCAACTAATAACAACTTTTGCTTCCAATAAAAATATTGAAAACCATTGGATTCCAATGGGCAACTAATTTCAACAATTGGTTTTTCATAGAGAACTAATTAAAACAATTGGTTTCCAATAGGAAACTAATTAAAATAATTGGGTCCCAATGGCAAACTAATGAACAAACCATTGGTTTCCAATAGAAAACAAAGAAGAACTATTGGTTTCCGAAAGAAAACTAATTATCCTGGCGAGGGACCCAACCATACGCAATTGTGAATACCGCAATTGTGAATATCTTCTTCGGTGGCGCTCCCTATGCGGCCACGAAACGTGTGAGTGGTGTGCCGACATGGGTGCGCGGGACGCGTGCGGCCACACCCACTGGGACCTTCGGTGGGGCCCCCTCCGGGGCGACGAAACGTGTGAGGGGTGTGCCGACATGGGTGTGCGGGACGCATGCGGGCACACCCGCTGGGACCTTCGGTGGGGGCCCCTCCGGGGCCACGAAGCGTGCGAAGGGTGTGCCGACATGGGTGTGCGGGACGCATGCGGGCACACCCGCTGGGGCCTTCGGTGGAGCTCCCTATGGGGCCACGCAACGTGTGAGAGGTGTGCCGAATTGGGTGTGGGTGTGCCGAAATGGGTGTGCGGGACGCATGCGGGCACACCCACTGGGGCCTTCGGTGGAGCTCCCCATGGGGCCACGAAATGTGTGAAGAGCATGCCGAAATGGGTGTGCGGGACGCGTGCGGGCGCACCCATTGGGACCTTCGGCGGGGCTCCCTATGGGGCCGCGAAACGCGTGAGGGGTGTGCCGAAATGGGTGTGCGGGACGCATGCGGGCGGCAGCACTGGGGCCTTCGGTGGAGCTCCCCATGGGGCCACGAAGCGTGTGAGGGGTGTGCCGACATGGGTGCGCGGGGCGCGTGCGGCCACGCCCGCTGGGACCTTCGGTGGAGCCCCCTCCGGGGCGACGAAACGTGTGAGTGGTGTGCCGACATGGGTGTGCGTGACGCATGCGGGCGGCAGCGCTGGGGCCTTCGGCGGAGCTCCCTATGGGGCCACGAAGCGTCTGAGGGGTGTGCCGAATTGGGTGTGCGTGACGCGTGCGGGCGGCAGTGCTGGGGCCTTCGGCGGAGCTCCCTATGGGGCCACGAAGCGTGTGAGGGGTGTGCCGAAATTGGTGTGCGTGACGCTAGCGGGCGGCAGCACTGGGGCCTTCGGCGGAGCTCCCTATGGGGCCACGAAACGTGTGAGGGGTGTGCCGAATTGGGTGTGCGTGACGCATGCGGGCGGCAGCACTGGGGCCTTCGGCGGAGCTTCTATGGGGCCACGAAACGTGTGAGGGGTGTGCCGAATTGGGTGCGTGACGCACGCGGCCGGCAGCACTGGGGCCTTCGGCGGAGCTCCCTATGGGGCCACGAAACGTGAGGGGTGTGCCGAATTGGGTGCGCGTGACGCACGCGGGCGGCAGCGCTGGGGCCTTGGGCGGAGCTCCCTATGGGGCCACGAAGCGTGTGAGTGGTGTGCCGAATTGGGTGTGCGTGACGCATGCGGGCGGCAGCGCTGGGGCCTTCGGTGGAGCTCCATGGGGCCACGAAAC
>CAUYUJ010014715.1:0-45000 GCA_963575745.1 Prorocentrum cordatum
CCATGGACGCCAGTTCCGAGGGTGTCGTATTCCAGTCGCCCCCAACAATAAAGGGCCTCCGAATAGTGTGTGGAACAGCTCGCCCAAGCGCACAAGCAGGTGGGCCCCTTCGGGCCCGAAGGGAGCCTCGGTAGGTAGGTGCACGGATGCTAACCAGAAGCCCCCCGGGACCAGGGCATTGACCCACTTGACGATGAGGCGATGAGGAGATGGAAGGGGTTGCTTGGGCATCGGGCCTTCGCCCATGCCGACATGCTGAGGCACGCCCACTCCAACGCCTCTTGCCAGGCCGCCAAGCTCGGTGACTCGGCTAGCCTGCACTGCAACAAAAATTTTCTGGTCCCTCAGCTGCTTCTCGCACTGGGTCCGATCATCCGGGTGCACTCCGAGCTCCTGCAGACACAGCAACTGCACAGGCCGATCTGCAAGCATCCGAGTCCGACGGCACCCGGCCCGTTGACGCACATAAGCATGGGCGGACTTCCAGGCAGTCGCGTTGGCGGCCCAAACCACTAAGTCTCCGCTCGGCATGGACTTCTTCTTCCTCGGGGGTCGCGGCACACCAGCTGGAATAGACCACGCTCCTTCCCCCTCACACGTTTCGCTGCCCCCAGCGGTCGGTACTTCACCAACCTCTGTGCCCGCAAGAGTGGCAGGGGGGCCCATGCGTGCCTCATCGGCCGGTACTTCACCCCCTGCTGCGCCCGCAAGGCGAGGTGGATCCGCGCGTGCCGCTGGGGCGAAAGGCCGCGCAACTGGAAGGGATATGGATGGGATAGGGGATAGGGATACATCCAGACAAAAACCTGCCACTGACGAGGACGGAGTAGCCGCAGACGTATCCGTCGAGCTTAGCCAAACCCGCGTTGATGCCGACACTGACCCAGACGACCCGACCCGAGTACACGGTGACGTAGCGCTGGCTCTCCATGGGGTGTCTTCTGCCAGGCCTGTCTCGGGGCGCGCGCCGTGCCAGCACGGGGTCACCGACGCAGGCGTGGTGAGTGAGCACCCAAGCGCCCATGGACCCGTGGTCGCCGAAACCGAAGAACACGAAAAAGTAGCTGACCCGCTGGGAGTGGCCGTGCTCGAGCCCTCCAAGGAAGCCAGTGTTCTTGCGGCCTGCATGGGGCCCCTCGGTGAGAACGGAGGTGCCGCAGGATCGAAACGGAAGCAGCCTAGGCTAAAGTGAAGACCCCTTTCTGAGCCTGCTTCCTGGCTTCCTCAAAGAGCGTCTCGTCGTCGCAATCACTGGGAACTGCTTGAGTCTCCCCCAACGTGAGGTCCACCTGCGCAGGCGAGCTCGGCAAGAAAACACCCGAACTGTCCTGGTCCTGCACGCCGTCTCCCGTCGCCACAGGCGTGGTCGGCACTTCAGCAGCACCCGCGCCTGCTGCTGGCACCTCGGCGGCGGCTGGGGGGGCGCCTGCCGCGGGTTGCCTGGGGCTGCAGCAGGCGGTTCTTCACACCTCCTGCGCTTGGAGTCGGCCATGCGGCGGTTGAACTCCTTGTGCTCCTCCACCAGGCTGGCGGTCTCCTTGGCCTGGCCGAAGGCGGCTTTGGTGGCCTCCCTGAAGATACCGAGCAACTCCGCCCTGCGTCGATCCAGCTCAGCACGTTCAGAAGAGGAGAGCACGAGCCCCTCGTCGTCGAGGCCGAAAACCCCTCGATCGTCCAACTCCACATCAGCCCCGTCGAGCAGCGCATTGAGGTCCAGCAGTGGTCTTCCCTTGCTGTCAGGCACCGCATCTGAGCCTGCAGGGGGAACTTGCTGCAGCGCGCGAACAGTGTCATGGTACTCGGCCTCTCTGCGCTTGTACTCAGTGCGCGCCAGCACCGCTTTCCCTTTGGCCTCCGCCAGCGACTGCTCGATGCGCTCAGCCGCCTGGACTGCCTTGTCCAGCTGGACCCTGGCAACCTCGAAGGCATGCTTGGCGGCGCCGACGGCGAGCGGCGGCGGAGCTCTGCTCGCGTGCTCGAGCCGCGCAACGATGGCGGAGTAATGCTCGAACTGCTGCTTGTCCCCCAGCTCCTTGAAGAAGGCGGCGAGCTGCTTGAGCCTGGGCAGGCCCTGGTCTCCGAACTGTCGCGGGGGGGCCCTGGAGAAACCCCCGCCTCCGACAAGCTGCAGGCCAGGGGCGGCGGGGCCTCCTCCTCCAGCGTCGCCGCCTCCAGGAGCCCCGTGCTGGCCGCTGGCGCCCGCGTGGCCCTTGCCGCCCTTGCCGCCGAGGCCCAGGAGCTGTGGCCCTGGCCGCAAGGCGGCCGCCATGTCGAAGCCCGCGCCATGCCCCTGGGGCCCCGCATGCCGCTGAGCCGCAGGCTGAGCATCCCCCCACACACCAGGAGGCACAGGAGCGGACCAGGATGAACTGAAGCGCGGCGCCTGTCTCGGGGCATGACAATGCTTGCACCACGTCCACCAGGCCTCATTGCGCTGGCACCCGCACGCGGAGCATCGCCAGCACTCGCTCTGCGCCGTCTTGGGCACAATATGGCCATCGGGGCGCTTCTTGCCCATGGGCAAAAGGAAAGGGAAGGCTGCTCCTCCAGGAGCTCACAAATGAATCCTCGTCTGGCCAGGCAAACGAAGGGCACTGTGGGGCCGCGGCCCCCCCTTTGCCAGTAAGGCCAGGTCCTGAGCCCAGAAGGATCAGACGAGTCCACCAATCCCAAAACCTCTATAAACAGAAAATTCTTGTTCTTAGAATGGAATACAAAAAGGGCTACGGACCCCCCCCCACACCCCGACCCGAGTCGTGGCTCCAGACGCCTCCTCATCCTCCTCACTCTTCCTCCTTCTCCTTCTCCTCTCTTTCCTCCTCCTATCCTTGCTCACTCTCTTCTCCTCTCCTCCTCCCCCTCCTCCTCCTCCTCCTCCTCCTCCTCCTCCTCCTCCTCCTCCTCCTCCTCTTCCTGTCGCTATTTCCCGCTATTTGACGCGCCAGAAGGGGTCATGCCCCTGGGGCGCCCCCGCTCGCCCGACGGCGCGACCGCCGTCGGAAGAGGATGAGAGGGGGTAGGCCGAGGTCTTCAAAACTTAAACTGGAACGATCTCGGCCAGGAGGACTGGGAAAGAAACAACCACGAAAAACGCCCGGCCCACTGGGACCTTCGCCGGCTGACGTGGGGCCCCACGGCCCTGAGCCTGCGGGCCCAGCAAGCCCCCACCCGCCTCGGTGGGGGCTGGCAGAGCTCGACGCCGACGCCTGTCTCGGCCCCCGGCGCGGAGGCGGCGGGGCCCTCAGGCCGCGTCGGCGGCGACGGGGCCGCCGACGTGCGCCCTCTGGCCCAGCGCGCGGTGCTCCGCGTCGCTGTCGGCCTGGCAGCCGCGATGTGCTCCGTCTGGCCCAGCGCGAGGAGCTCCGCGACGCCGTAGGCTGCAGGGCCGCCCGCGCTTGACCTCCGCGACGTTCACCATCTGGTCCAGCGCGAGGGGCTCCGCGTCGCCGTAGGCTACCCGCTTGCCCCCGCCAGACCTCCGCGGTGTGCTCCCTCTGCCTCAGCGCGAGGGGCTCCACGTCGCAGTATATCCGTCGGGGCCGCCCTCGCCTGGTCTCCGCGATGTCACCATCTGGCCAAGCGCAAGGAGCTCCGCGTATCCGTCGATTGGTCTGGTCATTCATGTTGACTGGCATGGTTGTCGTTCTGATGGGTCGGTGGGTAGTTGGTAGTGGTGTCGGGTCGTAGCTGGTGTTGGTGGTGATGGCTGTGGATCGCACTCATGGCCTCCATGCGCCGACTTCAAGTAGGAGTCGCGGCGGTCCCACCTCGTGCCGCTATGGCTAGGGGTCACAGTGCCCTCGGTGGGGGCGAACCCCAGGCCTTGTGCTTGTGGCTGTGGCAGGAGGGCTGGGTCGCAAGTGCCCTGTGCCTCGCCTCATGGCGCTCGGGAGCCCCGCCTCCGCCGTTTACTCGTGGGGGGGGGGGGGTGGTATGTGGGGGAGGGTTGCGAAGCTTTTGGTTTGTCTGTTAGGGCGGACCGCGGGGCAGGGGGCGAGGGTGGTGGCCGCCCCCCCCCCCCATTGGCCCCTGCCATAACATCCCCCTAATCAGAATCACCACCAAGCATCGAGCCCGTCTCGAAGTTTGCACCTTGCCTCTCCAGGGCAGCCGCGACTTGGTCTCGTCTCTGCTGGGCACTGCTGTTGGGTAGTGGCTGTTGACGAGGTCGTACTGGTAGTATTGTGGTCGTTGTGGCACTCGCTAGGCGTGAGTCGCGGCGGTCAGGTGCAATGCGGTAGCCGTCGTCCTACGTTGTACTGCTCGCACTCTTCCGCGTGTGTAGAAGGCCGCATATCGCTCGCATGTCCAGCTCTACGTGGCGACGTTTTGCCTGAGGTGCTCCCACGCATTCGGGGCACCCTCAGGACTTGCGTCCTAAGGCCTTGCAGCAAGACGTGGCGAACGTGTGCCCGGGGTGTTCCCTCGCTTTCGGGGATTCCCCAGGACTTCGGTCGGTCTCCACGTTGACCTCCTGGTGGTCGATCATAGGGGGAAGGTTGGCAAGGTCACGTGGGTTGAGTATGGGGGCTGGAGACCAAAACATTTACAGGTAGTAGCTGAACAAGTATATACCGTTCAGCGGCACCTGAATACGCCCGACGTCCACGCTCCAGATGGGTATCATAGCAACAACCAGCATGTTGGAAAGGGGGCGCATCGGCGACCACGGGATGACGCATGGGGAGGCGTCGGGGAGGTAGGAGAGCGTTGTAGATGATGGACCTCCGGTTTTCCGCTCCAGCCCCTGCTGCCCAGCCGAACGGGAGCTAGCATTGAGTGGGCGAGGAGCATGCCGTCACACGTCCATGTGAGTCTCGTCGATCGGTGTCGTCGCTACTGGGATGGCGAGGTGGCAGGGGTGAAGGCCGAAGCGTCGGGATTGAGTGAGTCTGCAGTGCCGGTGGCCCTCGTCGCGCCTGGTGAGCATCTGCCTTGGCCCATTCGCGGGCCTCGCATAGCTGTTGGTTCTTTCTGCGTGTCTGCCGGCTGCCGTCGTCATAGTCCAAGCCGGATTTCGCACAGTATGTGTGGGTCTGCAACCTGGTAGAAGGCCTTGACGTCGTCCTCCAGCTGCCAGCCATGGGCCGCACGAGGTGACTCTCCGAACCTGGTGTCGAGTTGTCTGCTCAGCGCCTCAGCGATCGCCTGCCACACCCGTGGAGGGTATTTCTTCGCAGCTGTGGTGAGCCAGTTGCCCTCGTGGTCGACCCCTGCGAGCTCAGCGTGGAACTTCGGGGTATGGAAGCAGCGGCCAGCTCCAGGTAGGCGTCGGGTCGCCCGCTCGTGCTCGGGGAACGCGACGGCCATCAAGGTTGTTGACTTCCGTGACGTTGCTCCGCATGTGCACTGATCGAAGCTGACCTTCTCCACGCCGCCTTGGCAGCACAGCTGGGCCGTTTCTGGCAACCGCCAGCTGCTCGCCATGTAGTCCTCGCTGGGCTCTATGGGGTGCTCCAGCATTCCTGGCATCCCGCAGGCCGCACATGCGTACATGTAGAGCATATGGGTCCTGTACAGCCTGTTCCTCGTTTTCACTTGCGCCTGCTCGCGCCTGCTGCGGTAGGACATCCCCCATAGGCTAGAGGCTGACCGCAGTGGCCGTGGTGGACGCTGACGACATTCGTTGGGTGGGAGATGCCGAGCCCTGCTCCACGTCTCGCAGGGCGGGCCGCCGAGCACGCCTCTCACTCGGCCTTCTCGCACGAGTCGCTGCCATAGCGAATTGGCTGCCTCGTTGGTCAGGTCACCGTATATGCTGTCGTTCGCCACGTCCAGACTCAGCATGCACACGGTCCACCCAGCAGCATGGTGTATACTGTCAAAGTAACCCTGTACATCGCCCTCGCGCCTTCTGCCGCTGAGTGAGTGTAGTCTGTAGATGATGTCGGCACGTGGGGGTCGGTTCACCTGGGCCGCAGTGGGCGGTGGTGTGTCGAACGTGGACAGTTCTGGCTGCTCGTCGCTGTCGCCTCTGTCGCGTTGCTGGTCGCCGTCGCCATCGAGCTCAGGAGGCCGAACTTGAAAGCAGGGTCGCTCTGCCCAGTCGACTGGGCGACAAGCGTGGCAGTTGGCTCGCTGGCAAGCCCTCAGAAGCATCTCGTGGTTGTGCTGTTTTTCGGGCGAAAGCTCCTGGGGACGCGTCGCGCGCCAATGCCGTCGACACCTCATGACCTCCTGCAGGTGCTTGACAAGTCGATTGCACGAGTAGAACTGCACCCCGCACGCCACGCAGATGGCACCGGTGACCCACGCTGTTGGATGAGACCCAGCTGGATGGCACCTGGTCATGTGGATCCACAACTCCTGGGCTGAGGTCTCCTTCTTGCCGCACTCGTAGCTTATGTGCCGCTTCTCGCCCGTGGGTGCGTCTCCTGGTAGAACCTCCACCTGGTCGTTGTGGGCAGCTGGCGCCGCCACCGGCAAAGGTGGTCGAGGTCATAGGCCGTCCCCTTACCTCGGTGGGAAGCTCTCTTCGTCGCGCGGAGGAAGCTGGCGTAGTCGGGCCTTGCCCAGTCCTTCCACTCGTCCAGGGAGTAGCTGCCTCCTCGTTCTTCAGGACCAGTGCGATCACGAAGCCGCGACAGATCTCGACGCAATGTGGCCGCCCAGCCTCAGTCACCTGCCCAGCCTAGTGCTCGCAGCCGCCGCAGACGGAGGGGGCCTGAGTTGAGCGCCCTCCCAAAGAGCCGCATCCGCTCCAGTCTCAGTAGCACATCGGGGGCATTCGGTCCACGCCTTCCAGGATCTGCGCGTTGGTGACGTCGTCCCGTTGTTTCATATTCCAGGTGATCCGTTGTGCCGCTGCGTAATCGACCGCGCGCTTGGCGTTGAACTGCCTGGCTTAGCCTGCGGCGAGGGCAGGCCAGGTCTCCGCGTTGCAGAACAGCTTCAAAAACACTACGCTGTCGGCCAGCGTGGCCTTGTCACCTGGACTCAACGCTGCACGGCGGTGTACTTCGCGGTGCAGCGGGCGCGTGGATGCAAATGCTGTGGCAACCTTCGCCACCGCATCCACGCCTGGAGACCCGTCATCCGTGATGTAGGTCCCAGCAACTTGTATTGTCTTACTACCTCCACTTTGCTGTTGGCCATGGGAACCTCGATGGAGCTATCCTCGCCGGAGAAGAAGTCCCACTTGGCCTGCCAACTGCCTGGGCCTCCAAAGTGAACCAGCGCCTTCGTCATGCTGATTTGGAGCTTGAGGCCGAACGCTGATGCTGCGCAGTACACCGACTCGCAGAAAGCGCTTGCCTCCTCGCGCACCACCTCGGGGCCAGTGAAAGGGCATGGAGGTGAGGTCATCGACGAATGACATTCCGTGCGGCTCGAACTCCTGCAACTCGCCTTGGTCGGGGTCGCCCGAGTAAGAGAACCCTTCTTCCAGGTGTTCACCTGGAGCTCGAAGGCCTCGTTCATGGAGTATTCTGTCAAGCAACGTGTGGACGCGGCTGAAGAGCATATTGAAATCCGCGTCCGCCAGCGGGGCACCTGGTCGCGTGCCCTTGTGGGGGGCCACAGGTGCTCGAGCTGCGTTTGGGCCTAGAGGGGTATGCCGATGCCTTCCAGCACCTCCCTGATCGTCTCCCCCCCCCCCCCTGGAATTCCATGGGCAATTTGGACCACCACGGAGTAGAAGGCCTCCTTGAGGTCGTAGCAACTAATCATGAAACGTGTGCGCTGGTGCAGGGCTCGCTCGGTAAATAGACGCGCCGCCATCATGGCCAGATCCGATCCACGCTTGGGTCGACCGCCAAACGTGCACGTCGTGACGGCCCTGAGCCAGCACCGTGTTGAGCATCGTCCGTAGATATCAGTCATGATGCTTCCCTATCGCGCTGTTAAATCGAATTTCTCGGTAAGCTGCGAGTAGTCTGACATCTCCTTTTCCTTTCGGAATCGCGACCAGGTCACCGCCCTTGAATGCCAAAGGCTCTCTCACCTGGGTGGTCACTTTGGTGAGTAGTGGATGGAATAGGGCTGCGGCTTCCGCTGGAGCTGCACGAAGAACTGCATTCGCAAGCCCATCTGGCCCTCCCTGCGCTCCGGCCCTGGCGGCCGCAATGTGGGCCTGACAGACATCGAGGGCATGACCAGCGAGAAGTCGAGCTCACCTCTCAAGGGCATGGCTTTGCTGTCCGAGTTGTGCATGGCAGCCAAGGCTTCTGCAGAGGTCATCTTGCCCGCCTGCACCTTCGCGAACTGCTTGGGCTCATGCGTGGCGATGTCCACCGAGCTCTGGAATACATTCCCTTCGGCGTCCAGTCGCATCGGTCGTGCTGCAGGCAACTTTGATTAACGTCCTCCATGCAGGAGAAGTGCATCATAATGCTTCCACTGCGCCGCCGGATCGCTCCTGGACTTGGCATCTTCTGCACTGGCTGCCAACTGGCTCAGGAACGTGGTCCGCTCCTTCTCGGCTGATTGCGCGACTGCAGGCCCCGACAAGGTGAGGAGAGCTGATATCGCCATGACGTGCTCGAGCGGGTGCGCCCGCCACTCAATGAAGTCCTTGGCATGCGAGCGCAGCTGTAGCACACAGGGTTGGATGTCATCCTGTCCCGCTTCCCAAGTGATAAGTGCCGTGCGTAAATCACCCTCGAGCACGGACTTGGCGTGGGAGAGCAGCTTTCCTGGGCGGTCCTCGGCGGTCGCCTTCTGTAGTGCCGCTCGACGGTCTCGGCGCGCAAGCCGCCTTGCTCTGACTAGGCCTAGCGCGACGATCGTGATGCAAGGCTTGCGCGCCGTTCTGGCCGCTGGGCCGGATGCTTGAAGCGCCGCGTCGTTGATCGTCTCGGTGACCATGTCGCAGTGGGCATTGGCGTCCTCTGCCCGCGGGATGGGGGGGGCACCTGCTTCAGGATCGACTCGAATACTGCTTGCGCATCTGGGCCCTTGAGCTTGGTCAGATCAGGTCTTTGTCCAGACGACTTGGCGTGACCGTTGGCCGCCCATTGAAACGAAGACGAGTCCTTTGTCATCGAGGCCACGCAGCCCACAGCTAACCCTGAGGCCCCCAGGCGTGATACCAAGGAGTCCAAAGTCAAA
This sequence comes from Prorocentrum cordatum, assembly GCA_963575745.1. Classification (NCBI taxonomy): domain Eukaryota; class Dinophyceae; order Prorocentrales; family Prorocentraceae; genus Prorocentrum; species Prorocentrum cordatum. Next base: position 9,049 of record CAUYUJ010014715.1, read on the forward strand.
GCAGAGCTGGAGTTGCGTTTGTGCACATTCAATTCCAAGTCCCTCAACGGCAAGGTGCCATTCCAGAACGAGAAGAGGACAGGCTGGGGCAAAGGCACCACTGCGATATCGAAGTCAGTGCGTCTCGCCTCGCCTGCGGGTGCGCTAATTTGCGGGATTCTGGCGCTTCATCCACTCACAGGATAAGTACCGATTAGCTGCACCCCCCATGGACTGTCTGGTAGTTCAGGTCCATGAGGTGCCTGTGCACGGCGAGCTCTGCCATCCTATCTGCCAGCTCGTTCCAGGGTGGCCGACGTGGGAATTGACGTGGCATCATGATACCTGCCCTCGCTGTGCGAGAAGTCCGGAGAGCGCCCGAAGTGCAGCGCCACCCTTGGGATGGACATGGCACTGAGCGACTCCGCAGGCCAGGTTGATCGCGTTCAGTGCGTCTGGCGTGACCTCCACAGGTGCTGTAGTGCCCTGGCCGAGCACCCACATAAGGGCCCACGACGCCGCTGTGAGCTCAGCGGTGTAGGCCGTGACTTTCTGTTGGAGCTCAAGGTCTGCAGTTGATTGCACGACTTTGCCTGCCAAGTACCCGCTGAAGCCGAAGGGGCCACGGCGCGAGCTGTCGGTAGCGTACTCATCAACGGTCACCACCGACCATGCCGCAGACTCGGGTGTGCCGCCGTAGCTGCCGTCTGTGTAGATGTGCAGCCGCTGCGCTTGGCGATCTTGCATCGGGCAGAGGTCCAATGCGAGCTGGGCCATGCGATGCAGCTCACCTTGAGACAGCTGGTGGGATGAATCCACTCTGCCGCTGGTACGAAGCATGTCGGTAACTGGTTCATGGCTGAGTACTAGCATCACTGCGGGGCTGCCAAGTTGTCCTTGATCGGCCTCAGGGCCAAGTAACATACAGCGTCTGGAGCGGCTGGCCCGCTCCTCTTTCATCTACTGCGGACTGTAGTCGCCGTGGTGGTGGCGTGGCTCGGGGCAAGCGGGCAAGCGTTTCGCTCCCCGGTCGTCGCTGAAGGTCGTGCTTTTTGAGGTGGGTGTTGTGTCCGTAGTCGGTGCTGGTCCGATTGAGCCGTTGCGGTCATCTTCTGGCAATATATGTCGTGTGTCCCTAGCGTCGCTTTGGTGCCTTCGTGGGTCTGATGAAGGTTGACCGTCATTCTCTTGCGGTCGCCTGCCAGCATCGCGGGAGTGGTACACGACTGCTGGTATCGACCTTGGCCCACGACTGATGGCACCCTGCCCCCCGCCACTGCTGCTGTCGGCGTTGCTGACATGTGTACGCTGGCTGGCTGGTTGGGGTACCTGCGATGCGCTGGTCTGCGCGCTCGTCAACAACCTCGGAGGAGTCGGCGACTCCAGACCAACATTCAGGCTTGGAGGCAACTGGGGCATTGCAGTCACTGCTGGCATCCATATGTCTGATCCAATGGAGCCACGTGGTGAGATCTGCTCTTGCGAGGTCAAAGTAGGTGGCGGGCTTGGTCTCGCTGGTGTCAGTGCTGGTGTCTCAGATAGGACTAATTCTGCTGGTGGTGCAGCGTGTGTTGCTGGCTGCTGGCATGTCGTCTTGCTGAAACCGTATGCTTGGCCGCCATGCATAGCTGGGGCATCGACTACTGCCAGCGCCGCGGCACGGGCTCACGATTGCTGACCGTGGCGCTGCTGCTACCATTATTTCTGGCGCTGGTCGCTCTGTCTCGGTTGCTAGCTGCTTGCGCGAGATGGTACCTGCGTCGATGGCAGGAGTACGACCGACAGCAGTGCCACGGGAGTGGTATATGGCTGCTGTCTCGCTGTCGGACCCTGGGCAGTGTGGGCTGCCGCTGTGGGGGTCGGATGCACTGAGGGCTTGGAATGGGTTAGGTGAAAGCAAAGTGCCCGCGCCGCTGTTGCGTGGCCCTCGACGTCGTAGACATCGTAGCTGTGGACGCCCGTGGGCCCCCAAGCAAGCTCTCCTCCAACGCTGTCCTATGTTGCCCTCTTGCTCTTGATCACTGCCTGAAAAACATTTGAAGAAGGTGCTCTGCGGGTCCACGACGTCTGCGATCTGTATCGCGCCGGTTTCTGGGCCGCGACCTGGTCTGCACCTTCCCGCGGCGAGGGCAGCCGGTGACGCATCCTCGCAGCCTCTCGGGCTTGTGCCCTGGAGTGTGTTATGGTCGGGCTTTGCGCTACGCCTGTAAGGCAATGCGTTGGTTGGGGTGCTGCCTGGCGCCCCTTGAGACGCGGCAGCAGGCCTGCTTTGCATGGGTGGTGTCACCGTATAGCCCCTCGAGACCCCGGCGACTGTAAGCATGCCTGCCACTTGCTGCTGCAGCTCGGCGTCCGGCACCTCGCTGGCGCCGCTGCGGCCCCTTCCTGTCAAGGTGGGGCTCTGGCAACGCAAGATCTTCTGCCCCTCGGGCTGATCTGCACTGAGGTATCTGCTGAAGAAATGAACAAACTGCTATCTGACAAATCCCCATCAGCTGCAGTGCTCTCAACTGGATGAGGAACGACCTGCGCTGGGGCGCTGCAGAGAAAGACCCCGCTGTCTGGATGAATATCATCGCCTCGCCAGCTCCCAGTGTGTCCGCCATTGGATCCCGAGGCTGGTCAACTCCAAGGAGGATGTGCACTTATCCCGCATCTGCTCCATCCTGCCGCGTCGGTCCCATCGGCCGAGTCCTGACGGTGAATTATGTCATGAATGGCCTGGAGGTTCGCGGCGCAGCAAGGCCGCCTCGCCCCCCTGCGGGGGTGTAGCGGCGCCTGCTGCTGCCAGCTCGTCGTCTCCAGGATCTGCAAGGGAGGAGGCCTCGGCGCTGGCAGCCCTGGCCTCGTCCCTTCTGCGGGCGACACGGCCGCGAAAACGCGCTATCCCTGATTCACCTGAGTCGATGCGCTGCCCCTTGGCCGCTCCATCCCTGGGGGCCGTCGGGAGGGTGGGCGCGGGCTCGAACGGCTCATCGAGAGAGGGGCCTGCTGCTGGCGCATCGGTGAACTCCCTGTTGAGCACTTCGATGTTGTCGTGCTGGCGCTCGATGCGGCTGCCTGCCACTTCGCCCGCTGCCTGAGTTCTCACTGTCTGTCTGCTGCGGGGCAAGCGCGAACTCCTCCCGTGCCGCTGTGCTGTGCGGCAGCTCATGGGCACCTGCTGGCATCAGTTGCGTCGGCGTCAGGGACCTGCCCCGCTCCTCTCTCGGGCTGTCGGGGATATGGATGGCGGGAGGTACCTCTCCAGCCCTCGGCGTCGCTGGCGCTGGCTGCTCGGTTGGGATAGAGCTGGCCCTGGACGTTGGGGCGCAGTCGGCGTCGGCATCAGCATCGCGCTGCAGCATCGGCCTGCGCTGCTCGCCCTGCCGAGGGACCCGATGGCGACCATTGCGTGGAGTGGGGCATCGTCGCCTGCTCTGAGCAGCGGTCGGCTGCGCCTGGGGCGCTGCTGCGCACGCGAGGGCTTGGTCCATGCATTGCTGCAGTGCGAATTCTGCCTCGTGCGCTTCAACTGCTTGCCTCGCTTCATCCTCCAGCAATTCTGCCTTGTCGAGCAGCTCCACGTGCACTTTCACGCTGTGCCTCTCTGCCTCCTTTGACTGTGAGGGCCGATCTGGGCTACGCGACCTATCCCTCCATCCCTTTGCCTCTCCATCGTCGCCTCTGTGCCTCGCTGGAGAGCGGCCGGGCGTGCTTGCCCTTGCCGCCAGGCGCCCCTCGGCGGCGCATGGTGGCGGCGGCTGCTCGCGAGGGATCTGCGGGGTATGGTGCCCTCCTCTGCTTCGCTGCTCCTCCTGCTGTCTCGCTTCATACTCCTGGGCTGCCGCCGCGTAGTCGCCCTGCGATGTCTGTGATTCTGGCGGCTGGCCCCCTTCCGCGATGCACTTCGCCGCCTGCTCGGCGAAGTCAGAGCCTCGCGGTCGGAGCCCCTCATCTCGGCGAAGAGGTCGACCATCGCCCGCTGCTCCTTCGCCCTGCCTGCTGAGAGGACCTCCAGGCGTGCAAGCTTGATCCTCAGCTGGCCTACCTCAGACTCCTCCATGCAGCCCTGTTCTCTGATGGCTGCTTGCTCCTCGTGCACCTGCTGGCTGTGCTGGAGGCTCTGCTGGTGCGAGTCGTGGATCGTCTGCTCCCTGTAGACCCTCTGCTGGCTGGCAAAGTCCTCCATCTCTGCTGCCTCCCCCATGCCGGCGTCTCTGAAGCCCCATGCCCTCGCCAGCTTCTCGTTGAGGGAGTGCACCTGCCCCCTGCTTTCCTCTAGCTGCTCGCCGATCTGAACTCTCAGCGCGGAGGCCTCTTGCTGCGTGCTATGTGCATGTAGCTGCGCATCGCACGCTACCGCCTCTTCGTGCATCACCTTATGGACGACCTGCTGGGCCTCCCCAGACTGTCGCGCAGCTGTCTCCGCCTCGAAAGCCCTCGCAGCCTCCTCCTCGCGGGAAGCTGTTGACTGCGCGCGGGCCGGTGCCGTCTTCAGAGTCTGAGCTTCCGCCGGAGCTTCAAGGTCCAATTTGGAATACGCTGCCACCTCCTCAAGCTGGCTGGCAGCTGTGGCTCGGATTTCCTCGACCTCCTGGCGCGCTGTCCTCTGATATGTTCTTCACGTGCCTCGGCTGCCTCCAAGTAAGCGTTTGCCTGTGCCAGCTGCTGCTGCTGCCGCGAAGCCGTGTCCACGACGCGCTGCAGTTGCTGGGCTGTCGCAGGTGGCTGGATGCCCTGTCCTTTTGTTTTGGCAAGCTCTTGGGCTGATATCTCCCTGGCCCTCTGATCCGCCTGAGTCCTAGTCCTGGCGAGCTCCTCCTGGTGCGCTGCTCTCATAGTGCTACTCTTTTCCTCGAAGAGCGCCTCATGTCTTTGGAGCTGCTGGCGGCGCGTGCCTGCTGCCGCGGCAGACTTCGTGACTTCGCGCTGCGCCTGCTGCCGCGCTTGGGTAACCTCCTGCCTGGCCTGCGCGAGCTCCCTCTGCAATTGCTCTGGCGGGGCCGCTGGCGCTGCGTGCGCTGCTCCGGCCGCCTCCAGTTGCGCCCGAAGCCCTTCTGCACGAAGCCTTTCAGCGGCAGCCTCGGACTTTCATGTGGTCGTAGGCTGCATTTTGCGTTCGGCACCTGGTCTCCAGCTCCACCGAGTGCTTCTGCGAGTGGTCGAACCTCTCCTGCGCGAGCTCATGCTTCATGGCGGCTACATTCCTCTGGTGCTGCCCCTTCATCGCGGCCTCCTCTTCGCGGAACTGCAGCCGCACATCCCCTTGTTCCATCGCCGCCAGCCTGAGCTTAGCTTGCTCCACGTTGCGGCGCAGGGCTTGCTCTGTGGCCACGCGCCTGATCTGCTGGAGATCTCCGACGCGCAGTGTTCCTCGGCCTCCTCGCGCCTGCGATGCTGCTGGACCCGCTCCGCGTTTGCCTTCGCCACCTGGTCGGCGAAGCCCCGGTTGGCGCTGCCTGCGGAGCTGGCCCTGGAGCGCGGCGCACGCTGTGGCGTTGCGCTGGGCCAACCTGCATCAGCATTTCCGGCTGCTTCGCTGGCCAGACGCCGATCGACCACCGCCTTGTGGAACTTGCCCCAGTCCAGCGCGCTCCTGAAGCCGTCGGTGTCCACCCCCTCGTCATCGGCGGCGCCGTCGAAGGTGGCGTCCGCCAGCGCCGCCCTGACGTCCGAGATGTTGGACTCCACCTGCCTGGGCTGCGTCATGGCCTTGCCGAAGGCCTCCTTGACCTTTGCTGTCTTGCTCCTCAGCGAGCTCACATCTCCTGCAGCGTGGCCCTGCGCTTGGATAGTTCCTGCAGCTGCTGGTCGGGCCTCCTGGCGACAAGCCGCTAGCATTTGATCATGCGGATCTCGCGCAGCTGCTCGTGGGCGTGGTCGCCGGCAGCTTGCTTCGCAAGGACTACGTCCCCGAGTTGTCTGAGGCGCTGCTCCGACGCGCGCAGGACCTTCTGGATACCTGCGCGGTCAAACGGCGGCGCGTGCCACTTTGGATGCCTTGTGGCTTCATCCAGCGCACATGGCTTCACATCGTCGATCACCTTCTGCGCCTTCTGGTCTGCCTTGCTTGAGCTGCCCTGGGCTGCCTTCTGACCAACAGCTTAATTCTGCTTGTCGCTGGCAACCGCTCCTCTGCTGGTAGCATTGCGCCTAAAGCTGCCTGCTGCGGCAGGCGAAGACCAGGGCGGTTGTTTCTTCTGCTGCTGCTGCTGTTGCTGCTGCTGCTGCTGCTGATGCTACTGCTGTGGCTGGTTCCACCAGGAACCCTCACCTGCGGGTACCGAACTCCACCGAGGTTCTTGCCAACTGCTGCCTCGCCCGCGTCCCGTGCGCCAAGGCTGCTCCGGGGCATGGGCTGCCTGCTCTGAAGCCTGTCCTTTGCCTCTGGTGCCGCCTGCGGCTCCTCCTTTTCCACGTCATTGCTGGCCGTGAGGAATGGTGGCCCGCAAACCGGGCGGCAGCAGAGGCGACGCGCAGAAGAGCCCTGGCGTCAGCCCTCTTGCTGCGCTGCCTGCAGGTGCCACGCGGGCTCTGGGCCCTGGCGCGGCCTCGTGGTGCCTGCATCGGCGCTGCCCTGCGCCAGCTCCCGCCGCGGGAGCGCCAGGCGGCTGCGGCGACGGCCCACCGCGGCGCGCGAGCCCTGGCCCAGGGGCTGGCCCGACGAAAAAGGTGGGTGGGTGGAACGACAAACGACCCTGCCCGACCGACGACGCCGGCTAGCCCCTCGTGGGCCAGTGGCTTTCTTCCTCCTCCTCCTCCTCCTCCTCCTCCTCCTCCTCCTCCTCCTCCTCCTCCTCCCTCCCTGCCCCCTCCCTCCCTCCCTCCCTCCCGCCCTCCCCCCCTCCCTCCCTCCCTCCCTCCCTCCTCCTCCCTCCTCCTCCCTCCTCCTCCTCTCCTCTTCCTCTCCTTCTCCTCCTCCTTCTCCCTCCTCCTCCCTCCTCCTCCTTCCTCCTCCTCCTCCTCCTCCTGCTCCTCCTCCTCCTCTTCCTGCTCCTCCTCCTCCTCCTCCTCCTCCTCCTCCTCCTCCTAGGTGGAGGTAGAGAAACACGGCATGAACATAAACAACATTTGACGGTCCGCGCGAACTTCTTGGATCTACGCTGGAACCCGGTCGCTGGCGTACGGAGCGCGCCACGGGGCGGCACCAGTGAGAGTTTGATGGTCATGCCGGACGGTCGACGTCGGACCGTCGAGAGTTTGATGGTCATGCCGGACGGTCGACGTCGGACCGTGGACGTCGGCTCCCTCTCTCCCTCCGTCTCATCCTCCTCCTCTTCCTCCCTTTTTTTCTGTTGCGAGCTCGTGCTCCTCCTCCACCACCCTTTCCTCCCCCCCCCGCCTCCTCCCCAGGATGCAATCACCTCTGCACCGTCGCTTTCTACTGAAGCATCTTTCGGTTCTGTCGTTTGCAGAGTGGGAGGCGCCACAGCCTCACCCCTGACGAGGTCGCTGCGGGCCCACCAGGTTGGGAGCCTCAAGACTGTCTGATGGACCGTGCACCTCGGAATCCCAGAAAGACCTCCCCGCAAACAGCTGGTCACCGCAGCGTCTTGAGACCCTGGAGGGCCCCAGTCCCCCGAGACAGCCCCGGAGAAGGGGCCAAGTCCAGAAAACCATGCTGCCGTCCCGAATCCTCACCGACTCGGCCCGACGGAGCGGCCACCGCACCGTCTGGGATTTGCTCGACCGGGGCCGCTCGAGGGGCGTCGCCTCAGTCGCGCCAGGAGCGCGCCCAGGGGCGGGTGGGCGGGAGGGGCCACAGCCCTCAGACATGGTGGTCCTTGGCGAATTTCCGCTCCGCCATGCGCAGGCGCCCGAGGCCGCTCTCGAGGACGGCCCCAGGAGGGCCGAAGGCAATGCCAAGACAAGCCCGAGATGGCCCCAGGCTGGCCAAAGGACAGATCCCCTCCACAGACACCTTCTCGTTGGCCCGCGACGCGCCCGGGCGGCTCCAGCCCCCCAAGACGGCTCGACGACCCTTGACGTGACGCAGACATGGAGCAACTGCCGCCAAGGCGCTCCGAACGCCTCCAGCAGCGCCCAAAGGGCCCAATGCGCATGCGCAGACACAGGCTCGTGCAACAGACACATGACGGTACAATCGTGCAACGCTTCAGCACTGATACCACCCGTCCTCGAGCACAGTAACGGGCATGTGCGGTGGCACAACCTGACGCAAACACCCGCTGCGCCAAGGCAACAACAGACGCCTCATGTGCCACTGCAGTCAAAGGAAGTTGCTTCACCATTGCCCCGCGGACCCTGAAGACGACTGTGAGGGAGATCTGCACCACGAGGGGCCAAAGTAGGTGTGCAACCCACCAATCCTCGGCGCAGCAGGACAGAAGACGTCTACACCACGGCGCGCACCCTGACATAGGAGAGAAGCCAAAGAGCAAGGGAATGAGTGGGCGCAGGGAGACGGGCTACAGCACGGCAGGGCGGGGGACACAGAGCTCCGACACGTACTCCTTGACAAAAGACCGAGGTCCTCGACAGACCCGGAAAGGAAAGCATCGACGGATGAACTCAACGAAGAAACTCGCCACAGACCCTGTGTGAAGGACCCTGGCAGAGAGCCTCGGCGAATGATCTCGACAAGAAAGGCTCTTTCCTGCCCGCCGGTCCTCCCAAAGAATATCGACGCGCACTGTGTCCGGGCACCAGCTTGGTCCTGGGAGGTGTCAGAACTTGGGCGGCGATATCAATATCAATGACACGCCGCTGTGAGGAACCCGTCAGCATGTTAGTGTTGAAGACGTACCCTGCTTTGGAACGACACCGACAGATTAACACGCTGCTCGGCTCCTACCGGCGGCGTGTCCTTGATACACGTTTCCCCTCCAGCAGAATGCCCGCCAGACCTGAAGCGCAGCTTCTTCGACCGAAGGGCCCCTTCCCAGGCCGCTCGAAGATTGATGCTTGATAAATCGCGCGCCTTTCCATGAGATCCGACGTCTTAGACTGAAGGGCCCCTTCCCAGGCCGCTCGAACATTGATGCTCGATAAATCGCGCGCCTTCCCCCGGGATCCGACGTCTTAGACTGAAGGGCCCCTTCCCAGGCCGCTTGAACATCGATGCTCGATAAATCGCGCGCCTTCCCCTGGGATCCGACGTCGCGAACAGTTTCAGCCTCGCGAAAGATCTAGACCAGAGCCCCAGACCTCGTCCTTCTGCGGCGTTGTTCGAGCCTTGTCTTTCTGCAAGGGCCCCATGGCCCGAAGCTGGGCGACAACGCCCAGCATGGACAAAAATTGTAACGCCCAGACCTCAGAGTCTGGAGCCAGTTTGTTCTGGTCGTGGGGAAACCAAAGGTACCGACACCGCCACTCTCCGAACCTCTCCCACGGTGTGTTCTCGCTAGAATTTCCGTGCGAATCCGACCGCGGCGACGAGGACCTCCCCGGAGGCCAAACAAGAGCGGCATCGGTGCCTTTTCCTCGTCTGAATTCGGCCGCTCGTCCTGCATCCACCATGCCTTACGGCATCCCCAGCCGGGTCGTCTCAGGGCGGATGAGCGCCGGCTCCGCGTCTCAGGCTCGCAGCGCAGCCCTGGCGTCAAGGCGGGCCGGCGCCCCCATGGCCCTGCGGCGGATGGCGGGGCCTGCGGCGGTACCGTGCCTGGGCCACCAGAGGCGGCAACGCGCCCCCCCCGAGAGATGCGAGGCTCCGACAAACTTGGAGCGGCCAATTTTCGGTTATGCTCGGCCACCGGGGGCCCTCCACGGGCCCTGCAGGGACCGTCGAACAATGAAACGGGACGAAACAACGGCCATAGGGCAGTGGTCCAGGCTTCCAGGGGCCCACGCACCGAAAAAAGTGGAGCGCCAAGTGTCTGGGCCTGCCTGGCTGCCCCTGAGATTAGACGTGCGTGTATTTCGGGGGCCACTGTGACCTGCACATGCACGACCTTGCGCACGACCCTGAGGACCATCACAGATCGATCCGGATCGAAAAAAGCTGCAGAAAGGCGGGGACTGATATTTGGCGATGTTGCATTTTTGTGCCACGTCGGATCTCAGGGGACCTGCGCCGATTCGACTGCGAACACGACGTGCGTGCCTCCTGCACGCCAGAAGTTCCACGGCGGCCCTGGATTCAGATGCGCATGTGGAGCAAGTTGGTAGAGAGTCACGTGCATTAGTGAGGTGCGAGTGTGAACGCGCGCGCTTACCCTCGTAGGCTGCACAAGTCAACCGTGGGTAATAGAAATTGTGCGCACACACGCGCTCGCAAATACGCGAACGCCGACACGCGCGCACTGTACACACATCCGAAGACCATCGCACGCGCTACGAGATATTACATTCCGTCAGACTATCAGATGCAAAACGTCTGGTCTGGTCGCATAGACAAAAGGCTTCGGTGTCAACCAACACGACACAGTACCGCCAGAAGCAAGTCCACCGACCCTTCGGCGTGTGCGAGAGGCTTTGCCCTAGTCGTCGTCGTCGTCGTCGCCAGTCCCACGGAAATTGAGCAACAGAGAACCAAACGAAACGTCGCAAATAAAACGATACCTTCCCCTTGTTCCCCTCCCTCCTTCTGACGGGGGGGGGAGGGGTCCCGGATTAGGACGCTGCCCCTCCCCGGGGTCCCAGCGGGTCCCGGGAGGGTCCCGGGGGGGTCCCGGGGGGGTCGCCCACCGGGGTCCCGAGGATCCTGGGGGAGGGCCCGCCTGCAGGGTCGGCGGCACAGGCCGTCGGGCCTTCGCAGTAACCGATGACGCTGAGGTGAACGATCTGGTGCCGTTCGTTTTCCAAGGGGCATGCAGCGCTGGTGACGAAGAAAGGGTCGTTCTACAGCAGTGGCAGCGGCCACCGCGGTTGTTGCACGGACGCGGCGCGAGATCACACGCTCATGTTTTCACGTGAGGGCTAACAGCTAGCATCGTTCCGACAGGAGCCTGAAATAGCAAACACGTAAGCAGGGTAAGGCATCAATGCAAGAGCAATTATCCGCAGATGCTGACCACGGCACGACCACCTAACTAGTAACAACAAGAATCATCAACAACTGTCACTGTTACTCTTTCCCGGTATACAAGCACGTCACCTTCAAGGCTACCATTCTCGCGATCCTGCTGCGAATGGAACAAGCGTCCAATTTGCACAAATATTCAGGCGATGCGCTGTAAGTGAAACCAGACATGAGACCCCAGTGAACAACAATGACTGCACTGTGCTATCCATGCGCTTCTTGTTTCTCCGAAGGGGCTTGCGAAAACAATGCCACGACGTGGGCAGGGCTGCGACTTACTCAGCTTAAACATAAAGCCCCAGCCCACAGGCCTGGTCATTTCTCGCAGCCCTTCTTGCGCCTGGGCGCGCATGTCGACATGTCTGCGACATGGGAATCACAAGCCCGCTGTAGCAATGCCTGCGGGGCATCGCGCGATGTTCAGAAGGCGACAGATCTGCTGCCAATGGCATCAGACAAGCAGCTCCGGCAGCACAAGCTGGACCTGCGGCACTCCCGACCGTCTGGGGAGGCGCCTGCGTACTTAGACGCCAGGCGCTCGCACAGAGACCCAGACGAGCGGCGGCCCGAGCATCGACCAGCGGCGCAATGTGGTGCAGTCCAGCGGGCGGCTGGGGCGACGCCGCTGAGGGACGGGCCCGCCAAAAAAGATGCAGGTGAGCAGGCAGAACCGATGGGCCGCCCAGGGGGGCGGGAACATCACAGCTCCCCCGGTTGTGGCTGGTCTACCCCCCCCCGCCCATGGAGCGCTGGCCCCCCTTCCCGCTAAGATCCGGCATTGCGAAATACCTGCGACTGGAACCCTGCGGCATTCCCCGAGCTGGATGGATCTGTGATGGTCCCGGGGCTCGAGCCTGGGCGGAACCGCCCGGCGTAAAAAAAAATCCCCCCCCTGATCTCATGTGCCCCCCCCCCCCCAGCGTTGCAGCGCCTGCCACCCCTGGGCGCCCCGAGCGTCTGGCCATCCCTGTGCTCCCCGTCCTCCCGCGATGTGTCTTGACGGTGCGCAGCCCCAGAGATGCCTCGGAGCCCCTCCCCGGGGCCAGCGCTGCGCCCAGGATCCCTCCCCTCTTGCTGGGCCCCGTACGGCCCGAAACCGGCCCCCTCCCGACCCGCTCCTCCTCCTCCTCCTCCTCCTCCTCCTCCTCCTCCTCCTCCTCCTCCTCCTCCTCCTCCTCCTCCTCCTCCTCCTCCTCCTCCTCCGTTGAGAAGCCGTGTGGTCGGAGATCTGGGCCCGGTGCGGAGCCCGCCACCCCCGGGCGCCCCGAGCCTCTGCCCAGCTCTGGGCCTCCCCGCCGCCGCGAGAGGCCCCCTCAGCGCAGCTGCCCGAGCGCCCGCTCCGCCGCCATGCTCGCCTCGAAGTCTCCGCTCCTGAAGGTCGTGGGGAGGGGCGGGGGAGGAGGAGGGGGGAGGGGGGGGAGGAAGGGGGGAGGGGGCGGGGAGGGGAGGGAGGGGGGGGGGGGGGGGAGGAGAGGAGGAGGAGGAGGAGAAGGAGGAGGAGGGAGGAGGAGGAGGAGGAGGAGGAGGAGGAGGAGGAGTAGTAGGAGTAGGAGTAGGAGTAGGAGTAGGAGGAGGAGGAGGAGGAGGAGGAGGAGAAGAACGGGTCGCCTAAGCCCTTCGGAGAAACTCTCCCGTGGCGCCAATGCGTAGAGGAAAGCGCTCGGCGGCGGAGGGGGAGGGGAGGGGGGGGGAAGGGGGAGAGGGGGAGGGGCAGGCCAGGTGCGCTCGCATCGTGTCTGACGTCCTGCTCCTCCCTCCCGTCCCTTACCGTGGCGTAGATCTCCTCTCTATTCGCACAGTCGGATATCGAGCAGGGCAACGATGCCGAGAGGATGCGCGATGCAACGTAGAGCACGGCAAAGCAGGACGTGCAATAGCACGGCAGGGCGTAGTATATCATACCATGGCGTGGCGTTGCGTAGTGAATAATTGCATCACAAAGCATTGCAACGCAAATAATGGCATCGCACAGCGGCTCAGAACAGAACATGGCATACCATGGCGTGAAGGATCAAAGTGTAGCATGGCATGGCATGGCGTGGCACTGCGTAGTCAAGCACTGCATACCTTAGCATTGCAGCTGAAGCCGTGGCATCGCACAACAGAACACCACATAGCATTGCATTGCATGCCGTGGCATGGCACTGGAAATAATAACGCCAACGCTGCAGCGGGAGCACGATTCGGAACGAGCGGAAGCGCGGAAATGAGGCCAGCAATGCAGCGGGAGCACGATTCGGAACGAGCGGAAACGCGGGAATGAGGCCAGGACTTCAGCTGGAGCACGATTCGGAACGAGCGGAAGCCCGAAAATGAGGCCAGCACTTCAGCTGGAGCAACATTTTGAAAAACAGCCCAAGCGAAAACCCAACTCCCAGGAATCCTGCGTGCAAAATAAACAGTACGCGGAGGGGGGCCGAAAATCTTCTGGACGTCATCAGGGGAGAGAGGAGAGTGGTATTCATATTGTGTGATTGTGGAGGGGGGGTCGAGGGGGACGGGGAGGGCAGAGGGGAGAGGTGGGGATGGGGAGGGGGAAAGGGTGGGGAGGAGGAGAAGGGGAGAGGGAAGGGGGGAACCCGCGCGGCCAAAGGCACACGGCCGCACCAACAATGGGCCCTCTGACCTGCTTGCTGGGCGGGGGAATCGCCTCCACCTCGCCCCGACCTCGTCTCGCAGTCACAAACAAAAGCCAGGCGAGGGACCCAACCATATGCAGTGGTGAGTAACGCGAGATGTGAGCATCGTCTTCGGTGGAGCTCCCTATGAGGCCATGGGACGTGTCAGAGGTGTGCCGAAATTGTTGGGTGGGGAGCGCATGCGAGTAGGCCTTCTGTGGAGATCCCTAGGGGCCAATGGGGCCATGAGATGTGTGAGGAGTGCCAGGCACGTGTGCGAGCACTGCCACTGGGCCTTCGGCCGAGATGGGTGCGCCGATACAGGGGCATGCGGAGGGCAGAGGCAAGGATGGGAGGAGGGAGGAGAGGGAGGAGGAAGGAGGAAGGCACAATGAGGAATGCTCGGCGCTGTGTCTTCAAAACGAGGTTAAAAAACATCACGACGGGAGGTCTTCGGCCATGTTCGGCCTCGTTGGGGCCCTCACTGGGCCCCGGGGACCATCCAACACGAACTTGGGATGACAAGCCGGTCCCGGGGAAGGGGTCCAGAGCTCTGGGGGTCCATGTCATGAAACAAATCGCGGCGTCGGGGGTCTGGGGTGTGCCAGAATAGGGTGTGCCGGAGTGGAGAGCCCGTCCCAGGGAAGGGGTCCAGACCTCTGGGGTCCACGTCATGGAAAAACCACAGCGTTGGGAGTCTGGGTCTGTCGCCCGGGTCGGACGAGGGGGGGGGGGCTTGCGACCAGGGGAGGAGGAGGAGGAGGAGGAGGAGGAGGTGAGAAGGAGGAGGAGGAGGAGGAGGAGTGGAGTGGAGCAATCGGACGTAGTCCGTTCGGAACCCAGAGATGCCAGGGGGGCCATCCAGTATTTCTCGGAGGGCCGTGGGGGGCGACATCCCACGGCCCACCGCGACAGGCCCCCCTGGCCTCACAATTTACTCGGAGGCAGCACCCGCCGCGTAGGAACCGATCGCGGCTTCGGCTGCCGAAACGTGCAAAGCCTCTAGCACTGACTTGCTGGGACCCGATCTGGACGGGTGGAGGCCTCGCCTGATCCTGCTGAGGTTCTGGAGGCCTTTGCCAGTGGGTCCCAGGGCCCTGCGCTCTCCCACTTGGTGGGAGAGAGGGCACGGCAAAAGTAGGCTTTTAACCTGGTGCGTGGCCGTATGGCCGCACTTCACACAGAAGAACAATTGCCACTTGGGGATGGTGGCCAAAGTGTGGGAGGGGTGGATCAACTTGCCACTGATCACGCGGGGACCCCTCGACCACAGCACCTCTCCACACGCAGCGAACTCGGGAAGGGGGCAAGGCGGCACACACTCAGTGGCGGCAGCTGGAATAACGTGGCAAGCGTCAGCGATGATGAGGCAGGCAGGGCATCTCCATTTATCTGCACACCGCTCGAATTTGTGCTGAGAAGCCGCGATCGCGGTCTGCAACTGAGAGCGAGGGGCTGCCTCCTGGGTGGATTGCCTCTCTGGCCACAGTCCTCGAGGCTCTGAATTCTTGCCTAAAGAACGTAAGATCAGTCGTGCCCTCTGTCGGACGATGGCTGCAATAGCGTCGTATTCATCGGTCCTGGGGACGGGCGGGAGGGCAAGGGTGGCCGACTTGTGGGCCGCGCTTCCCGCGAGCTCGTCGGCATGCTGGTTGCCGAGAGCCAGAAATTTTTGGAAACCATGCAAAGTGAGGGGATCGAGAGGGAGGGAGAGGAGGGGAGGGAGGAGAGGAGGGAGGGAGGGGGAGGGAGGAGGGAGGAGGGAGGGAGGGAGGGAGGGAGGGAGGGAAGGGAGGAAGGAGGGAGGAGAGGAGGAGGAGGGGCAGAGGAAGGGAGGAGGATGGGAGGAGGAGGAGAGGAGGAGAGAGGAGGAGGAGGGAGGAGAGAGGAGAGGAGGAGAGGAGGAGGAGGAGGAGGAGGAGAGGAGAGGAGAGGAGGAGGAGGAGGAGGAGAGGAGGAGAGGGAGAGAGGATAGGAGGAGGAGGAGGAGAGGAGGAGAGGAGGAGGAGGAGGAGGAGGAGGATTGGAGGAGAGGAGGAGGAGGAGGAGGAGGAGGAGGAGGAGGAGGAGGAGGAGGAGGAGGTGAGGAGGAGGAGAGATGAGGAGGAGGAGGACGAGGAGGAGGAGGAGGGGGATGAGGAGGAGGAGGAGGAGGAGGAGGAGGAGGAGGAGGAGGAGGAGGAGGAGGAGGAGGAGGAGGAGAAGAAGAAGAACGGGTCGCCTAAGCCCTTCGGAGAAACTGTCCAGGCGGGGACTAGCGAATCAGCTCAGGTAGCCGACCTCTCCCGTGGCGCCAATGCGTAGAGGAAAGCGCTCGGCGGCGGGGCCGAAACCAGCCGCACGCAGCAGCTTGACACCCTCCAAACATAGCAAAAAATCGCGACTGGGGCCATCAATCCAATCTTCCCGCGGCATTTTGTAAGCCCGATCGGTCCGTGGTGGTTCCGGGGCCCGAGAATGGGAGAACACGCCCGGCGCGACAAAAATTGCATCGCCTGGACCTCAGGGCAGCCACCGCCCTTCGTCCGGTCCCAACCCGAGTCGCCCCGTCGAGGGTATGGTCGGGGGGGTCCAGGAGCCGGGCACAGTGCGTTGCATCCGAGGCTCCACAAAAATTGGAGCGGCCAATGTTAGGCTATTCTCGACCTCACCGTCAAGTAAAAACTCTGGATGTCAATTCGGCCCTATAGGGAAGTTGTCCTGACCTCCTGGGGTCCACGCATCGAACAAAACTGGGGCGCCGGACGTCTGGGCTTCAGTTGTCGGGTCATAACTCAGCTCCACGGCGGCCGTTCGGGACAATCTGGGCGCCCCCGGAACGCTCTCGGCGAGGCGCAGATGCTGGAAAGCACCCCGATGCTGGAGAACCGCTGCCACCGAACGCCTCGAACCTCGAGTCGAAACCCGGAGAGGTCGAGCGACGAAAGCTCCGCGCAGGAGGCCCAGCCCCGTGCCATGTCGCTCTTCCTGCCCCGAGGCGCAGGGCGAGCAGCGGATAGCCGTGTCGGCCCGGCCAGGGCAACCGAGCATCGAACGGGAAGCAGAAGGACACACTGATACTACAATCGGGGGGCCGTAGGACTCGGGTACGGGGGCTCGGGTGGGCCTGACGGGGACCATCATAACAAATGACGAGACCCACTCTGAAAGTTGGCGCGGGCTCCCACTGCAAACATCCCACGAACACGGGACCGTCAAAATCCATGACGCACTCGTCGAAAAAAGGTCGGCAAACCCGAGTTCCGGCTTACTCGAGTCTTACGTTTCCCCGATCCAATGATGTGCCTGCTTTCCACCACCACCACCACCATCAGTTGGAGGGGGGAAGTAGGTGGAGGATTCGGAGGAGGAGGAGGGGAGGACCAAGAGGAGGAAAGGGACGAGAACGAGGAGGAGGAGGACCCACTCCCCCTCCAACTCATGGTGGCGGTGGTGGTGGAAGACAGGCCCCTCGTGTAAGCCCCCCCTTGGAGGCGCACGTCCGAGCCGATCATGCAGCATAAGCATCTCATGGGTCGCCCCGAGCGTGTCGGAGAAAGGGGGTGAGATCTTGGTGGTCTCCAAACCAGGTGGTGAGACACCCGGTGGTGACCCCGATTCCCCCCAAAAACAATTCTGGGTCACCACCGGGTCTGGGGACACGCGGTCGCCACGAGGTTTTGCGTTTCCTGGGCCAGCCAGCGCTCGAAAACCATTACCCAAATCGTCCAAAACTCACCACCGGGTGTTCTCACCACCACGTTTGGGGACCACCCAGAGATCGCAGTGGAGCGGAGAGACCCCCACCAGGAAATCGGTTTCGGTTTCGTACTCGTGCCGTGCGTGCGAGGCGAAGCTGCGCGGGCGCGCGAGAAAAATGATACCGCCGTGGCGAGGGGCCGTGGACCCGGTTGTGCGCCGCTCCCCCCTGGCGCGCGGTGGCCGGGGGTGTCCCGTCGGTGGGGCGTCGGTGTCTCGTCGGTGGCGCGGGGTGTCCCGACGGTGGCGCGGGGGTGCCCCGACGGTGGCGCGGGGTGCCCCGTCGGTGGCGCGGGGTGTCACGACGGTGGCTCAGGGTGTCCCGCCGTGGTGTCTCGATGGTAGCTCGTGGGATCAGTTGTACGATCGATCGTGAGATCGGTCAGTGAGATCGACTGCGCGACCGATCGTGATCGTGAGATCGATCGTGAGATCGATCAATCGATCGTGAGATCTCTTGTGAGGTCGGAAGTGAAGTAGATCTCTTGTGACATCAGTATTGGGATGGATAGTGATATCAATCGTGAGATGGATCGTGCGATCGATATCGAGAGCGATCGTGACATCGATGGTGAAATCGATTTTGAAATTCGTTGCGAGATCGATAGTGGCACCTGGTGTGCGGTCGACAGTGGGATCGACAGTGAGACTGGTTGTGATATCGATAGTGGTATCAATAGTGACATCGACCACAAGAGATCTCACTATTGGTGGGTTGCCGTGGCGACTAGGCTTGCAGACAAAAAGAGTGCGAGCAATCATTGCTACTACCGTCGCCGCCAAAGCCACCTGCCATTTGGCGACTTCTCGTTTTTTTCTGCCACTTTCTATTGGTCCCCAACTTCCCCCGGCACCGGGGGCAGCCCCAGCAACCACTCCGTCAACGGCGCCTCTCGGACCACATCTTGGAACCCAGTTGCGCGGACGTCTCAAGCGAAACGGGCCAGAGCACCTCAATTAAAGGCATCTCGCAGTAGCCCAGGGTTTGGAGGATGTCTCAAGCAAAACAAGCCTGAGTACCTCGCGATGGAACCCAGAGTGGTGAGATGTCTCAAGCGAAACGGGCCAGAGAACCTCGCGAGCCGCAAACCCACAGGTGAGAATTGCGAGGATGTCTCAAGCCAAGCGGGCTAGAGAACCTCAAGTCAAGGCACCTCGGAGCCCGAGGTTCCGAGGATGTCTCAAGCGAAACGAGCCTGAGCAACTCGTAAACTGCATCTTCAAGCCAGAGTTGCAAGGACGTCTCAAGCCGAACGGTCAGAGCCACGGATTCCGAGGATTTCTCATGCGAAACGTGCCCGAATACCTCGCGAACCACATCTTGGAACCCAAAGTTGTGAGGATTTCATTGGTGAAACGGGACTGAGCATCTCAAGTCAGGGCATCCTGGAAACCGGCGTTGCGATGATGTCTCAAGCGAAACGAGTTTGAGCACCTCGGGAACCTCATCTTGGACTTCGTTAACCTCATGCGAAACGGGCCTGAGCCCATAATTGCGGGGACGTCCCAAGCGAAATAGACAGGATCACTTCGCGGGCGGCACCTTGAAGCCTAGCGCAGCGATGAGATTTCGCAAGCTAAAAGGACGAAGCAACCTCAGGCTACGGTATCCCCGAGTCCGAAAGTTTTGAGGATGTTTCAGGCGATATGGACCAGACCACCTATCGCGTAGCGTCTGGGAGCCCAGGTTTGCGAGGATGTCTCAAGCGAAACAGGCCAAACCATGTCAAATCTGGTCGTCTCTGAACGCTGTTTTGTGAGGATGTCTCATGCGGAACGGACCGAACCACCTCAGCATGTTGCTAATGTCTCGACCCGCGGGCCCATCGGGCGGCATTCGTTTTTACCGCCACAATGCCCCGAGGTACCGGCCGGGCGACCCCGGAACACTCCAAGACAAAACTCATTGAACGGAAACAAACGAGAAGTTCCCATTTCATAATGGTATGATGAAGCTCGGGACTGCAATGTCCGTTTGGGTGGCATTTATTTGGACCGCTGGTGCTCCGATGAGATCCCGATATTGTCCCGCTGGTGTCCAGACAGTACTGCACGCCACTCGCTGTGAGACCGTTCGTGGGATCTGTTGAGAGAACGATGATGGTAGGGAGCCCAAAACGACGTACGCGCCCGACTATGTACATGAACGCTGCCCCTCGATCCGCGAGACCCGCCGATTCATACGAACATTCGCGCAATGCGTACTCTCGAAACCAGCGTGGATTCATGTACGTATACGTCCTTCTTTCGCAAGCGAAATGAGATCGAAAGTGAGACTGGTGCATTCTGCGACCGATGAGAGAGAGGGCAGTCTGGCCCGTCTAAGGTCAGATGTGTTCCTTCGTGGCCTGCGCCCGTGGAGACCCCAATTCAGTTAAGGTGTCGTGCACAGCCGCATGAAGGTTTGCTAAATAGGGAGCCGCTTCAGGACCAAACTCTGGTTCAAATTCGGACCAGGTCCGAACTCGGAGGATTCCACGTGGGTTCCTGGACTCTCGGCCCCCTCCTCCCTGCAGGACAGGCACTGACTTCCAATTTTGCACGCAGGCTTTGTAAGTTCTTGGCTCCGCGCATGATTCCTGGGTGCCGCTCGCCAAGGGGACCCGCCCTCCCTCGTGGCCCCAGCGCAGAGATGGCGACCTTTGATTCCTGGGTACTGCTCGCCACGGGGACCCACCCTCCCCGTGGCCCCAGCGCGGAGATGGCGACCTTTGGCTCCTCCTTGATTCCTGATTCCTGGGCGTCGCTCGCTACAAGAACCCACCTTCTTGAAATGCCCATGACACGGCTGGCGATTCTTAATTCGTGGCCGGTTGGCACAAGAAGCACCTGTGACCTCAACCCCCCAACTACCCTCGTCGATAAGATAACCCGATCGATAAAGAGATCGATAGTGAGATCGAGACTCAGACAGGTAATGAGATCGATAGTGGAAACGATAGTGAAATCAATCGATTGGAGGTCGCATTCATATGGTGTGAGCTCCGTCGCGGCTGTGTCGCCTTCATTCCAATCACCATTATTCGTTATCACCATCAGCGTCATCGTGCGGTGTCGCCACCTCATCGCCATCATAGTCATCGCAGCTGTTGTCGGTGGGATGTCCTCCACTCCCAGTCTCCACACCACCCGCGGGTGGTCGTATAGGTAACTCTGAAATTTCTGAGCTCGCGCGTCGCCCCTTCGTGGGCACACATCGTGTAAGCATGATTGGTTGACGCCGATCGGAATCGATCGATCTCGCCACGCGCTGATTGCTTCCTGGAGTCAACGGCAGCCTGTGGCTCTTACCGATGCCGCCATGATCCTGGTCGTGTGCCGGTCCGAGAGGGTAGCCCGGCGGCAGTCTGCGCCAGGGCGGACACCCAATCCCGCAGGGAAGACGCTCCGCGAGGTTTCTGGGCCCTTGTTAGGGAGATGCCCTGCCCAGGATTTGTATCGCAGAAGCCCTCCACCAGCAGCTAAGCTCAAGGAGTTCTTATCGAACATGCAGTGGCCAACGTCCGCCAACACGCCGCTGTCCACAAGCATCGCAGGCTCACGGAGGAGGAACGAGAGAAAGGAATAGATAAATAATGAGAAGGAGCCAGGAGATGCCTGGATCAATAAGAGCTTCGGGCCCATACGGCTTTTGGGGTCCATGAAGTTTTTGGGTACTGAGATTGGGAAGTCCTGGTTTCGGGGGGGTGAGGTCGACAAGCAGGGCAAGTTGTTTGTGGACACTTCCTACCAAGGGCGCGCATGAGAGGCAGACCTCACTTGTCGGACTGCGGGCCCAAGGTGATGCGAAACCTGGGCCGCTCTCAAAGGCGCCACCCTTCTCCAAAGCGAACCTCAATTCTTCGCCCCTGATGACATAACGCAAAACGCACGAACCTAAACATAACTCCTCCGCGCTCCTCCCTCTCCGCTGATCCGGGGGATACTGTTACCGCACAGGGGACCAACAACTCCTTATGCAATATCAGATCGTACGCCGGTGAACGAGTAAGGTCGGGGAGTGGTGTCTGGTCGTGTGGCCTGCCCGCCAGCTCGCGCGGCGCTGCAAATCTCCGTCATGATCCTCACTTCAGAAGATGATGCAACATCCTCACGGCACGGCTAATGCGAAGGGCAGCTTTGTGTCGTGAAGACCCTGACGTTGGTTTCTGACACCGCGCGGATTCTTCAGCCTTGAACGATCGGCGGCTTTGCGATCGCCCGATCGTTCCACATTGGCCACTTCTGCGCCACTGGCCGCGTTCCGTCTGGAACACCCGCGGCGGGGCCTGCTGCGTCGGCACGACACGAACCTGCCGTAGTTCCCCTCGTGAGCACACGGAGCTGAAAGTCGGACCTGGGACCGAAGAACATCCATCCCTTTAGAACATGAGACCCTCCGTTGGCAAAAACGAACGTAACATCCAAGGGCACCCTCCCCAGGGTGCACAAAAACATCCCACGAACACGGGCACCCTCCCCGAACCGACCTCGATCTCATACCTCGGTCCGACTGCACGGTGGGGCCGAAGGGCCTTTGAGCATGTGGCTTGCTTCGCTCGCCTTGCCGCGTGATGCGAGGCCTCGCGAGAGAAACCCCTCCCAGGCGCCGGAGCATCTCGGTCCGACTGTGCGGCGGGCAAAAACAGTCAGACGATGACGGTGCCATTGCGCATCGCACCTGCGCCGCCGACCACGGCGGGCGGGCGACGGCAGGCGCGGTCAGCTCGCCGGCCCGCCGACGCCCGCTCGCGGACGCCGCGCCTCTGAAGACACAGTGCACGGTTTCCCCCGTGGCCGTGGGCGACCTGAGGAGGAGGAGGAGGAGGAGGAGGAGGAAGAGGAAGAGGATGATGATGATGATGATGATGATGAGGAGGAGGAGGAGGAGGAGGAGGAGGAGGAGGAGGAGGAGGAGGGGGAGGAGGGGGAGGAGGGGGAGGGGGAGGGGGCAAGCTAGGTGCGCTCGCGTCATATCTGACATCCTACCCCTCCCTCCCATCCCTTACCATGGCGCAGATCCCCTCTCTACTCGCACAGTCGGATGTCGAGCAGGGCAATGATCCCGAAAGGGTACGCGATGCATTGTAGAGCACGGCATGGCATGGCGTAGAAGAGCACCGCAAAGCGTAGCATCAACCTAGCATTGCATTGCATGCCGTGGCATGGCACGGGAAATGACGCCAGCGCTGCAGCGGGAGCACGAGTCGAAACGAGCGGAAGCGCGGAAATGAGGCCAGCGCTGCAGCGGGAGCACGATTCGGAACGAGCGGAAGCACGGAAATGAGGCCAACGCTGCAGCGGGAGCACGATTCGGAACGAGCGAGGCCCGAAAATGAGGCCGGCGCCTCAGCGAGAGCAGCATTTAGGAAAAAACGCAGGCGAAAACCCAACTCCGGGGAAACCTGTGTAAAAAAACAGTACGCGGGGGGGGGGGGGGGTCGGACACTTTCAACCCGTCATCAGGGGAAGAGGGAGAGTAGTACTCATATTGAGTAATTGTAGATGGAGGACGGGTCGCCTAAGCCCTTCGGAGACACCCTCCAGGGCACAGCACGCAGGGGGCCACGGGCTTTCTCGCTTCCGGGAGGCGGCGCGGGAGAGGGCGCAATGGGCACCAGGCCCCCATCCACACGTCCGTGTATCCGCGGCCTCGCGGGCTGGGAACCCTGGGGCCGCGACCCAGTGGCTGCGGGGCGCATTCTCGCGGATGCCCCGCGCGGCACGCGGCCACGCAGCGGGCGTATCCGCGGAGTCGCGCCCCCGGATCCGCATCGCGAGGGCGCGGACATGGCTGCGTGTCCGCCGCTCGTGGCCCTCGCTCCGGGAGGCGCCCAAGGTGCCCCGAGCACCACGCGGAGTTCTGGATCGCGCGCAGGGTGTAGCAACGGATGAGAGGGGGAGGAGGAGGAGGAGGAGGAGGAGGAGGAGGAGGAGGAGGAGGAGGAGGAGGAGGAGGAGGAGGAGGAGGAGGAGGAGGAGGAGGGGGAGCAGGAGGAGGAGGAGGAGGAGGAGGAGGAGGGGGAGGAGGGGGAGGAGGCGCAACGGATGAGAGGGGGAGGCGGCGTCTGGTCGGCTGACCGCGCCCTCGACCACTCGGGATTTTCCTTCGACAAAGGCCAACAGCACACCACCTAGACCCCCCCAAAGCAAAAAAGACGGAGACAGCGGCGCGCCACCTGGACCCCCTTGCCAGGCTGGCCCAAACGTGGCTGATTTTCGTCACTCGTCTTTGGCCGCGCTTCATGCCCGGACGTGCGACGATAAAGTCTGGGGAAGGAAGCGCATGGAAAGAACGGAAAATCCGAGCCTCCGAAAAAGACCAGCATCCCGTTACAAGAAGAATCGCGTGGCCCTTGTGAGTGGCAACGCCGTGGACAGAGGTGGCTCTCGGCCACAACGCGCCGCGTCTTGCAGGACGAGCTTTGCGAATATCCCAGGCCCCCTCCGAACGTCAGAACCGTCCGCGCCTTCCCCTCCCCCCTGAATACAGATGACCCCGTATGGCGCATGGATGCTGAAGTGTGCTCTCTGATCTCAGGCTGCCGTTCATCCAGCGCGGCTAGCATCCTACCCCTGCCGAAAGCCGATGTCTCTCCCGACATGGCCTCCGAACCAACGCACCACATGGCCCCAAACGGATTTGCCTCCCGAGAGGCGCCCCCCGGCCTAAAAACGCCCATCAACGCTCGGCCCGACCGGCGCCTCTCGCCGCTGCCCACTGCCGCGCGGGCGAGCGGCGACGACCACGACGACCACGACTCCCGCTCGAGCGGCCCTCCTGGCGAGCTTCTCCAGCGCCGCTGTGGCCTTGGAGTCCTGCGGGTGGGCCACGTAGCCGAGCACCTGCCGTGGGGCGCCGGCGGGCGCCAGCTGCAGGCGCCGATGGCCGAGGCAAGGACCTCCGTGAGTCATCCAAGCACAGCCCGGGTCGCCAAGGCTTGTGGCGGAGATCCAGGACAGGCCGAAAACGAGATGGCAAGAGGCCTCCCCAGCCAGAGAAGAACACCAGATGAACAACCCCTTACCCCCTCCCACCTTCAAATGATTGACTATCCGTACTCTCCACCATTCTCTGATTTTAGGGCCTCGTTTTGAACGGACAGCGCCACGCGTCGCTCGTCTCCTCTCCTCTCCTCCTCCCCCCCTCCGCCATTCCTCCCGCTCCTCACACCTCCAAGTCTTGCCTCTGCCCTCCGCATGTCCCTGTCGGCACACCCCTCACGCGCTTCGTGGCCGCATAGGGAGCTCCGCCGAAGGCCCCAATGGCAGGGTTCGCATGGCGCCACCGCGCAAGTGGCGGCACACCCATCTCATTTTTCCTGGCCCTATAGGGAGCTCCGCCAGAGGCCACTGTGGCAGAGTTCGCATGGCGCCACCGCCTCCACGTCGGCACACCGCTCACACGTTTCGTGGACGCATAGGGAGCTCCGCCGAATGCCTCAGTGGCAGGGTTCGCAAAGCGCCGCCGCGAAAATTGCGGCACACCCCTCGCGCGCTTCCTGGCCCCATAGTGAGCTCCGCCCGAGGCCCCTGCGGCAGGGTTCACAGGGCGCCACCGCGCCCATCTCGGCACAACCCGCACACGCTTCCTGGCCCCATGGGGAGCTCAGCCGACGGTCCCAGCGGCAAGGCTCGCATGGCGAAACCGCGCCTATGTCGGCACAACCCTCACACGCGTCGTGGCCCCATCGGGAGCGCCGCTCAAGGGCCCAGCGGCAGGGTTCGCACGGCGCCACCACGCCCATGCTGGTACAACCCTCACACGCTTCCTGGCCCCATGGGGAGCTCCGCCGAAGGCCCCCTGTGGCAGGGTTGGCATGGCGCCACCGCGAAAATGGTGCACGCTTCCTGGCCCAATAGGGAGTTCCGCCGAATGCCACAGTGACGGAGTGAGCACGGCGCCACTGCACCAATTTCGGCACATCCCTCACGCGCTTCGTGGCCCCATAGGGAGCTCCGCCGAAGGCCCCAGTGGCAGGGCTCGCAGGGCGCCGCCTACCCCTCACGCGCTTCGTGGTCCCATAGGGAGCTCGCCAAAGGCCCCAGTGAGTGGCAGGGCTGGACTGGCTCCGCCGCACATGTGGTCGGGCCCTTCGCCAGGATAACGCTTTTGAGCGATCTGGGCGCCTTCACATTTTCGGGCGCTCCCTTCGGCTCCAGACGACCGCAGAAGCCTCCCAGAAGGTCCCAGGATGGCCCGAGAGGGCTCCAAGCGGGTCCCGAAACGGCTCGGGAGGACCCCATGATGGCCCAAGAGGCCTCCAAGACGGCCCCGAGAGGGCCCAAGAGGGCACCCAGAGAGACTCGTGACAGCCTCACAAGGCCCTTCGCCGACGGCCGAAGACGGCGCCAACACGGCCCCGCGACGGCCCCGGTACCCAAGATGGCCTACGAGGGACCTGCACGACTGCCCCACAGAGGCCCAAGACAGCCCCAAGGCGGCCCACATGGGCTCCACGAGAACTTCTCAAGAAACGACCACGAGACGTGTCACATGTGACGGCCTTCCTCTTCCTCCCGCTCCTCCTGTTCCTCCTTTTCCTCCTCCACGTCATCCTCATCATCCTCATCACGGCCCTCCCAAGCTTGGGCACACGAGATGTCACGCGTGACGGACACTCGCGTCCCCTCGCACAGTCGCCACCCAGAATGCTGGACTGGCACGGTGGCTGGACTTGCCGCATGCAGCTGTATAAACAACAAGTAACAAGATCAACTCTCGCACGCTGGCTGCTCCTTGTAAATAGTCATTCGTTGATGGGGACTCTTGGCAAAAGCTCAAATCTTGAACGTTAGCCTGAACGCCCATGTGATGCGAACAGAATTGACGGCGGAACCTATATATATATATATACACACACAAGAATTCATGGACGCTTCGCGCCATGCACTTTGGTCCTTGAAGTTTGGCTTGGCAAGAAGGTTAAACCGACAATTTAGCGATGACTCCTTGTTGCCTTCTTCTGGCATTGCCGTTATAACAATGTGCTTCATGATCCATCCCGCATGTTTCCTCTTTCTCTTCCTCATTGTCGCCCTACCCTGCGGATGATTCCCCATCCTCCTCAGCCCTTTTTGCGCAGGCTCCTCCTTGGAGAGCCTCTTGGGGGCCTCACGACAATTGAAGGGCCCCTTGAGGCCGTCTGGAGGCCTCCTGGGCGCCTTCTGGGGGCCTCTGGGAGCTTCCTCGGGCCACCCTGCTTCCAATCGCGGTCTCCCTGAACGACCGGGTCACGATTTGGAATGCGTCGGGGGGCCATCTTGGACCGTCATGGGGCTCTCTTCGGCCATCTTGGAACCCTGTTCTGCCGTCTTGGGGCTCTCTTGCACTGCCTGGAAGCCCGTTTGGATAGTTGTGGGGCGATTCTCGGGCCTCCTGGGCGGTCTCGGACGCACGGAAGATAGGATAGTATAGCATTCGCAAAATCATGCAAAAACCTCCGACAATCACTGCGCTTCTGTGTCTCGAAAGCCTCTTGGGCGTTTTCTTTGGGTCCAACTCGGGCGTTTGGTGGGTGTCCGGGGCCTCTTGGGGCCCTCGGGGGACGGCCGCCCGCCCGCCTGATTCCTCTGGGCCGGTGGACCAGGCCCGGCAGGGGCGCCCAGGAGCTCTGGGGAGCCTGGGGGCGTCCTGCAGGGGCGTCCAGGGGGGCTCCCAGGGCCACGGGCCCGGGGGGTCCGGTATTTTTTGAGAGGGGGTCGGTTTTTCCTGCCCCCCCCGGCTTGTAAAGCTATTGGAATGGGAGAGGTATGTATGTATATATATATATATATATATACATACATATACATATATATATATATATATATATATATATATTACAACAAAAACCCAATCAATGGATGGTTTGAGATGCGATCGATAAAAAGATCGACAAGGAGATCGATCAGGAACCCGGGAACCCGGCAACTTAGAACCCACCGAAATCGGCCCGGAACCAATGACCAAAAACCCGGGAACCTGGAACCGGGAACCCAGGAACCCAGCCGGCCACCAGAATCGGCGGGACACTTTCGCCAAATCTTTCAGATTCCGCTGGGACCCATCAGTGCAAGCACTGATTGGGGAAAGCTTGATTCGCTGGGATGGGGGGGGGCAGAGGCAGGCGGAGGCCGAGCGGCTGGCAGCGGCTGCCCGCCTCCGCCGCCATTCTGCGCACCTCGCTCTCCCTGCTCCGCAGCAGCTCCAGCATCGAAGGTACGATCTGTGGCGCGCCGCGTCGAACAGGCGGCCAGGGCCCCCGCGAGGAGGAGGGAGTAGGGGGCAAGGCAACCAAGAGTGCGCCTGCTAACGAGATCAGGGCCTGATACTTGTGATGATGCTGCTGATGATGATGCTGATGATGATGATGATGCTGATGATGGTGGTGATGGTGATGATGATAATGCTGCTGCTGATGATGATGGTAGTGGTGATGAAAATGATGATGCTGATGATGATGCTGGTGGTGACGATGATGACGCCGATGATGATGCTTATGATTATGATGGTGGTAGAAATGATGATCAAGACGATTACAACGACGACGCTGAGGGGAAGGAGGAGAAGGACCAGTGCAAGCCCAAGACTCATCAACGATATTGCAATAAACCATCCCTCCAACTTCCCGTTACAGGACCCGACAAGGGTTACTTTTCAATGAGGGGAATGATTGGAAGACAACCGTATGACATCTGGAATTATGCCAGACGACCATTTCTGGGACTTCGCCGCGGCGAATCACCACGACTGTTGCGTCTTGATGACCCTGCATCGCGCAAGAACACCACCCTTAACACTTCAACACTACGAAGAAGGTTGACTGTTGCTGCTTGACATTCCGGCATCGTGACACAACAATATTTCTGGAGAGTTGACTATGAGTTGCTATGAAATTGCTGCAAACTATTAGACAGAATGTGCTTGGCAGTGAAGCGAGAACCACATTTTGAAAAAGAACCGCCCTCCGTTGGTAGATCTCTTGCGAACTTTTAAACCAAATGAGCGCGGCGCTCAAGCAAGAGCAACATTTTGAAAACGGACCGCCCTTCCATCCGCGGAGAGCCACATGCTGAAAACGACACGCCTTCCATCCGTGAAGCTTTTCCATGCTTCATAACGAATGTGCGCGGCGCTAAGGCGAGAACCACATGGTTGAAGCCACCCGACCTCCTCCGTGAAACTGGTGCACTCCTTACGTAGGCTCCAAGGTCCTACATGGTGAGGAAATCTCATGCGAGAAGCCTGGCCCGCCCTTTCGACCGGCCTCGGAATGTGACATGGAAGAAAAAAGAAAACGGATGGAGAAGGATGAGGAGGAGGAGGAGGAGGAGGAGGAGGGACAGGAGGCGGATGGGGGAGGAAGGGGAGGGATGGAGGCAGGCAGGCAGGCAGGGAGGTGGGGAAAGAGGAGGGAGGGCGGGATAGGAGGTAGGGAGGGGGGGAGGAAGAGAACGGAGGAGGAAGAGAAGGGAGGGGGAGGAGGAATGGGATGGGGGAGGAGGGGGGAGGCATGAGGAAGAAGAAGAAGAAGACGAAGAAGAAGAAGAATAACAAGAAAAAGAAGAAGGAGGGAGAGGAGGGAGAGGAGGAGGAAGAGGAAGCAGGGAGCAGGGCAACCAAAAGTGCGCCCGCGAATGAACACACCTTAAGATGAAACAGGGAAAGTTGAGAGAACCACAAGGGAAAACCACCACACCCGAAAGATCTGGGCCTCTAGAGGCCCGTAAGGATGAGGAGGAAAATGGGGGAGGAGGAGGACGACGAGGAGGACGAGGAGGAGGAGGAGGAGGAGGAGGAGGAGGAAGGCCGAGGAGGACCTTGGTGCTCCGCAGGCGAACATGCCATGATCCCCTGTTCCGATTCCCGTTGCCAGTTGGCGTGCAGGCGCACGCCAGCCATGCAGGAGGAGAGGGAGAGAAGAGGCGCCAACAACTGTGAGAAGGGTCCAGTTTGCAGGTATGAAAGGAGGAGGAGGCGTAGGGGGAATGCAGCCCGTAACGCGGGCGTCCGGAAGGAAGCGCACATTTGTCGCTACTTACCTGTCGTGCTCCCACTTCTTACCCCCATCTGCACGACGTACTCGAGAGCTGACGGGCCCTACCAAAACGCTGTAGAGCGAACACCCGTGCAGTCCTGGGGAGGCTCTTCTTTGCTGGTCAATGGGGCGAGGGATCTCTGGACATAGGACGTCGATGGCAGGAGGCAACGACAAGGGAGCCCAATGTCGGGACGAAGCGATTGAGCCACAGAGCGTGCGAGGGCGAAAAGAACAAAGCACCTCGCAGGTCCAGACACCGCCGCCGAGAGAAACAAGCACGAAGCACATGCCAGCCCAACCCAAACGGGAACCACCTCGAGGCGTTCGAGCTTCTGTTCTCACGGTCGGGAACCATCCCAGTGCAGACCTACCGCCACGAGAGAGAAGCCCACGAGAAGCCGCCTCGGCAGAACGACGGGACACCGGGCCGCCCACCGTCGTGCGTCGCGCCATGCGGTGCACGATCACCTTCGCGCTCTCGCGCCGACGCCTCGCGAAGGGGCAACTCCACGGCCCAGTCCGCGACGCGCGAAGCGCCATCATCCTCGCACCTCCTGGGGGGGGACCTGGCGCAGGCAATCGGCACTTGATCCATGCCCCTGCTCACGCCCGGACCCCACGAGGGGCCATAGCGCCGGCACGGATAGACATCTGGCCCCAGGAGCCGTGGAATTTGTAGAAGAAGAGAAGGAGCCATAAGCGGAAACTGTTGACGCTCCGCGCGGATTTCTTGGATCTGCGCTGGAGCTGTGCCGGAGGCGCCGCCGGGGGGGGGGGGGGGCAGCGCGGATCCAAGAAATCCGCGCGAAACGCCAAAAGCTTATGCTTAAGGCGCTTTCCCTTCTTCGAGTTTTATCCCTGCCCTGCTGCCCCTGGCGCTCAGAGTGGGGGGCAGCAGCAGAGGGTGTGCATCGAACGTCGATCGCCGAGGGCGAAGCAGCGAGAGGGCACCCGCCGCGCAGGGCGCGCGGCGGCCTCCGTGTCCCCGCGCTGCCCCAGCTTCTTCAGCAAGTCGCAGGCCGCGGCCGCCACCGAAGGCTCCTCGCGCGAGGTCCCGCGGGCCTCCCGCCCCTCGCCCTGCGCCTCGTCTCGAGGGGGCAGGTCTGAGGGGCAACGGTGGGAGGGGGCTGGCGCAAGGGCAGGATGCAGCGACCTGGAATCGGCGATACATCGCCGACAGATCGGCGATAGGCCCCCGATAGCGAATCCGCACGTTCCCAGGCGGGTTGGGGCTATCGGGCCCATGTCGGCGATAAATGGGCGATTGAGGGTCGATGCATCCCCGCCGGGCCTATGCCTATCCCCCCTTATCGTTGCCCCTGAATATCCTGGAAGGTCTTCGGGAGAACGACGAAATCGAAAGACCACCAAACCGAAATAGGCTTGACTTCAACACGGAAGAAGCAAGAATGGGCAAGATGCAGCCATATTGAACGGGAGGATGCCGGATCACGCCGGTCTTCGGCCGCGAAATTGCCAGCGCCGATGCTGCGTTGAATTTTGAAGAAATGTCGTCCCAACGATGTTAAAGGAACAAATGATACACGGCATACGCTTAGTTGTTCGGAGGTCCGAACAGATCTCTTGGAGAGGCGCTCAAGGCGCCGCCAGGGGAGCCCAACGCAGATCCAAGAAACCTGCGCGGACTTCAGAGAAATCGTGCTTGTGCAGTCTTCTGTTCTTCGAGACGTGGCAGGTCCTCGGGCCATGCTTGCACGAGCCTCCATCCGGGAGATGGCCGAGTCCGTCGATCCTCGGGCCCCGTCGTCCCTCCTGGCAGCTGCGGATCTCTGTCCACCTGTCTGGAGGTCGTAGCCTTTCGCATCCGTTCGGACGGTTTGGGGTCCTTCAGGCTGGCTCGAACATTCGCCGCAAGGCCGCGAGAAACTGAGCGCAGTGTCCCCAGGCCCCCGCGAGTCTCCAATATCAAGCACTGGATATCTAGAGTCCCGGATCGCTTCCCCAGGGCCCGTCTTGGAGGTATCGTGCGTCGCCTTCGAGGCCCGGGGGGCCAACCCAAGAGGCAAAACTCATTCAAACATCACGCGCGTGTATAAACTCAGCTGTATACACACACATCTCTCTCTCTCTCTCTCTCTGTTCGTTTCTCTCTCGCTCCCTCACTCTCTCGCTATATATATATATATATATATATAAGAATATATCCATATACCTACACAAACACATATTCTTCAAAGGCGTACACATGATATGTTTGCACTCATGTTAGTGGGCATGTGGCTACTTGCGTGTATGTGTACATGCGCGCATGTGTACACACATGTACGGCAGGTTCGTGTCGTGCCGACCCCAGCGTTGGTTTTTGACACTGCAGGGATCATTCAACCTTGAACGATCGGCCGCTGCCGCAACGTCCGATCGTTCAACATCGATCGATTCTGGGTCGCCGGCGGCGTTCAACCTTGAACGCCCGCGCTGGGGTCGCCGCTGGTCGACACGACGCAAACCTACTACATACGCATGCATGGGGCATGCAAGCCGGCCATCAAATGATACATGAGCGTGTTTCCAGTGCTCGGCTTTTCGATCGTCCAAGACGGCCTTAGATGTCTCCGACGTCGCTCCACCGTGGTCCTCGAGCCCCCAGAAGGGGGCCCAGATGCTCCCCAGCTGGCCCCAAGAGGGGCCTCAAAGGAGGTATTCGAAAGGGCCCCTGGAACCCTCTCCAAGATGCCCCGCCCACACTGCGAGCAGGTCCCCATGACGCCCCCCAGAGCCCATCAAGAAGTCCCCAGGAGATACAGAAAAGGTCCCCCCACCGAGATGCCTCCAGACGGCCCCCAAGAAACCTCCGATAGGCCTCCAGCCGCCTACGTTATACTTCCGCCGCTTTCCGCCAGGGATAAGACGCTCGGATCTTCGATCCCTCGAACGCGAAACCCTTTCTGGAACGCTCTCTTGATGAAAGAAAACACACGCCCAAACCAGTAGGACGGAGGACTGAGGAAGAGTAATGAGATGAAAACGCTACGAATATGGGTGCGGGTTGTCGGACCCCGAGAGGGCTCCGTTCGAGCGGGGACCCCCGTCCGACAACACACACCCATAACCACCACGGAACTCCAGCCCGAGAAATCTACGGGTGGCACAAGTCTGGGTGCTAGTTGTCAGCTCGTGGTCGTCTGGACTCCCAGTGCAGCGGGCCAGTGCGAATGGGCATCGAGCTGGTGCGCCTGATCAGAGACGGTGAGCCCACAGTCCTTGCATTGAACGGCTGCCGCGCCACGGGGGGGGGGGACGTAACGTTTCAGTGGCACAGTCCTTGCATTGAACGGCTGCCGCGCCACGGGGGGGGACGTCACGTTTCAGTGGAATGCAGGGGCCCAGCGTGGTGCGCAGCGCCCAACTGCAGGGAACAGCGGGGCATGTCCAGGGGCACTCCAGAGGGGAAGTGTCGGGTCGGGCGAAAGGGGGGGATAGCAAAGGGGGGGTTTGAGAATCAGCTCACGTAGCTGATTTTCCCGGCGCCTCCCGGCGCCGGAGGCGGCCATGTATCGAGGAATGGGGCCCTCGGTGAGGCCGAAACCAGCTGCATGCAGCAAATTTCGTAACCCCCCCTTTCCCTATCCCCCCCTTTCGCCCGGCCCGAAAGTGAGAGTGGATGGGTCTTCTCAGAGAGGCTTCTCAGAAACCCTCCGGCCTTCCGAGAAGGCTTGGACAACTCCTCACAGAAGGCCGGATGCCTTCCGGGCCCCCCGAGCCTTCTGAGACGGCCTGCCCCTCTGACGTCACCCCCTGGTATGGGGGCCACATGCGACCCCTACCCCCACCCCCCACGATTTCTGAAGGGGAGGGTCGGGCTCACCTCGTTCGAGCGGAGTGAACCCCGCCCTCCCCCTCAGAAATCGTGGGGGGTAGGGGTAGGGTTCGCATGTGGCTCCCCTCCCGGGCTTAAAACAAGGCTACGATCGGGATAAACCGCTCTCAGAGCGTTCCGGAGCGCTCTCAGAGCGTTCCGGAACGCTCTGGAGCGGCCGCGGCGCCCAATACATCCTCCAAACCCGCCGATTCTCAGAGATTTCGAGTTATCCCGATCCGATTTTGTCCCGATCTTCGCGTCGTTTTAAGGCTCGCCGCCGAGGCACGCCGCGAACCCGGGGGAAGCAGCCACGAGCACCCCCAGGAGAGGGGGCTCCCAGCGGGGCAGCTGCGGGGCGGCGGGCCTCCCCGAGCCCAGCCCTCCCCATTGAAGGGGCCCCAGGACACACACACATAAATACACACAAATAAAAAGATTCACCATACTTTCCCATATTTTCTGGGTTTCTGTCTTCCCCCCCATTTCTCATATTTTCCCATATTTTCTGAGGAACCGAAGATTATTTGTGTCCGTGTGTGTGTTTTTTCCTCTCCTGACCCATGGCACGTGGCCTGACATCCGCCGACCTGGCTTTTCCTTCCCCGCGGCCCCAAGCAAGTCCCGACCCCTTGGTGCAGGACCGATCTCCACCACTCTTGGCCGGCGGCGCGCCTCGGACTCTAACTAGGTCCTCTTCTGGGCCTCAAAAGGCCGCGTTGGCCCACGCGCGCGCCGTGCAGCGTGCGAGAGCAAGGCAGCAGGAGGTCAAGAGGGCGGGGTGAGAAAAGCCGGGAGCTGCTTCCACGCCGGGAGCTGCCTCTGGCTGCCCCGGGGGCCCGAGAGCGGCGCCCCCGAGGGCCGAGATCCGGGAGCAGCGCCACTGGAACAGATCGTATGCGCGCAGGCCTGTCCTCCTCCTCCCCCCCTCCCCCTCCCCCCCCTCCTCCTCCTCCTCCTCCTCCTCCTCCTCCTCCTCCTCCTCCTCCTCCTCCTCCTCCTCCTCCTCCTCCTCCTCCTCCTCCTCCTCCTCCTCCTCCTCCTCCTCTGGGTCCTCGCCGCTGCCGCTGCTCGCAGAGCCGAGGACGGGAACGCCAGGGTGTGGGGCCCCTCGGGTCCCCAGACCTGGCCGACGCCGGCCCGCTGCCCAAAAACGCCGACCTCGACCTCCCCACTCGGATTTTCCTCCGCCGACGCGCTGCTTCGGCCAGCGTCCACCTCGCTGGAGATCTGGGTGCTTCCCGCCTGAGGGGACCGCTCCCTCGGCAGGCAATGTGTAGAGGCCTTCTAGAGAGGGTCGGGAGGGTCGGGTTAGATGGGGTCGGAGAGTCGCGCCGCACCGCCGATGCATCGGCGGTGTACTGACGATGCACTTGCGATGCATCGCCGACGTCGGCGATGCATCGGTGACTTCGGCGTGGAGGAAATCGGGCGCCGCATCGAGCCGCATCGTCGATGCATCGGCGATGCGGAGCGATCCTCCGACCCCGTCTACTCCGACCCCATCTGGGAGGCCCAGAATCTAGCAGCCCGCAGGCGAGGCGAGACGCGGGGAGGTCCGGGTCTGTCAGCAGCGCCGCTGCCGTGGCGGTGGCCACCGCGTCGCCTGGCTTCGCCACCTCTCGCGGGGAGGCGGGCGCAGCAGAGCCTCTTACCCCGCGCTGCCCCGAGAGGGGAACGACGGGGGGCGACGGGCTCCCCCGGGGGGGGGGGGGACATCGAGCTGGAATCGGCGGTACGGCCCCCGCCAGGTCGGCGAGGTGCCCCCGATCGCACATCCGCACGCCGCACGATGCTGGGCGGGGGTGGGCTGTCGGGCCCCTGTCGGCGATGCGCTGGCGGCTGGGGGTCGACGCGTCCCCCCCCCCCCCCCTGGAGCCTGCTCCCTGCCCCAGTCGTTGGCCCTGCTGGGAAGGGGGTGCGAACGGCTCTGCGCTGCTCCGTCTCACTGCTGCGCGGGAGGAGGAGGAGGACGGGCAGACGGCAGGGTTGCCCCTGGATCCTAGATCCCCGCGGCATGGATCCAGCCCTTGGGGCACCCCAGCCTCTGGCGAGGGCAGCTGAACACTGCTTGTGTCGAAACGGCGCCGGCGGCTGATCACTGGTAATTGCGGTTCAATGCAGTGCGCCTGGCAAGTGTGCGACAACCACGGTTTCCTTAATGCAAGGGGGATGGTGCAAGTGCTCCTCGCAAGATCGATGTTGGCTGTTGGGGACGTGAAGAGGAAAGGATCACGATCACCACCACGATCTTCGGCATCATAGACATTGCCAACGAGCACAGCAACGCTTGCCTACACACCACCGTCTCAATGATTGTGCGGGGAACGCTGCTACAGTCTCCACCAGCTAGCACTAACGCTATATAGTATCCAAATTCGCATCACATGCTAAAATGCTCCTCAAACTCCTTGGCCACCCCTTTCTCCTTTCCCTTGGCGACAGAGTGGGTCAATCGACACCAAGTTGCATACGACGGGATCTTGGCAGCGGCGCCGACAGATGCAGACATGCAGGAAGACACCGTCGAGGAGGGAGACGAGGGGGCTGTACAACAGCCGCTGCCAGTGTACAGGCAGAGTCAGCAGCAGCCACAGCAGCACCAGTAGCCAGATCCGAATGGGCACCACCAGCAGCCTTTCCCTGCAGGTGCGCTTCCAGACTTGGCAGCTATGCAGAGGCAGATTGCCACGCTTACGGCGTCCGTGTCAGCATACCAGCAGCAGATGGCATCGGTCCAGGGCAAGCACGACGCCTTGGTCCCTTCTCTGCGCCCCCCAGACCAGAAAAACAACGCATACACAGTGTTTGGCGCCCTCGGTGCAAGGAAAC